>DWFV01001762.1:0-10683 GCA_018246775.1 Parelbella machaon machaon | reverse complement strand
TCGGGAGGTCCTGGGCTCAAATCCCGGGTCGGGTGCTATTAGATTTTTCTAATTTAGAATTTTTAGTAGTGACTCAAAAGTCTGGAATTGTGCCCGGTGTATAGCAAATAAGCTCACCACCTATTCCATGGGACTTAGACATAACTGTTGAAATGTGGGAGTGTAGTATACTTCTCTGCCTACCCTTTCAGGGATTACAGGCATGATGTTACGTTTTTTCTTGTTACATTTTATGATGATCCTATTCATAATATCAATGAGTTATTCAGCTACATAGAAGACTATGTAACTATATAGGCTATAGGCTCACCACCTATTCCATGGGACTTAAATGTAACTGGTGAAATGTGGGGGTGTACTAAACTCTGCCTACCCCTTCGGGGATTACAGGTGTGATGTTATGTTACATAAGCTCAACGAAATTCAATTACAGGATGAATATACCAATATCCATAATAAAATTCTACATACTTATGAGTGAATATTGAGTTCCAGTAACTCAAGGTAGATGTTGTGAAAACTAATGTATCCCTATGTAAGGTGCATGTCTTCTATATTATTGAATAAGAGCAAGGAATCATAGTGTGACATGCTGGTATTCTAAGATATGCACTATTGTTCCATATTATATTAAAGTGACAAAAACATGAAGCAACAGTTTTCAGTTTTATACATATGGACTTGAACTAGATTCTGTATATTGTATAATTAGGTCATCAGAAATCATTATATTTGAAAAGTAGTGGGTAAGTAGGAAAAAGACAACAATATGAAATATTCTACCCGACTGCTTTGCTAAAATAAATGAAAATCAAGATCGTTATTAGTCACATATCTTGAGACATCAGCAAAAAGCTGACATCTGTCATTGAAAAGAGTTAGAAACTATTTTCAAAAATGTATTTTGCTACAAAAAACTTAAATGGGAACAATATATGCTTGAAACTTGAAGGGAAGAGCATAATGCTGTCACATTTAATTGAAGACCATATGATCTTGTAGACATGATTTAAGCACTAGATCTGTTAGCTCAAAGTGTAACTAGTAGTAGATAAGTTACAACCACTCACAGGAACCTTGAGCTGATTCGATAAAGCTGTTTAGCATGAAGATACAAGTTAGATGCTGATGTGTTTGTTGGATTTTTAGTTTTCCTGGAACTATTTCAAATAACTGCATTACTGTATTTACCAATTGCAAATGGCATCGACTGCTGTTACAGTTATCATTTAATGTTTCAGCTGTATATGTTTATGATGAGTTTCTGTCCACTGTCTTGGGACATTTAATGGGTACTCTGTAATTGAATCCCAATCAGCTGTGGTAAATTGAAAGTGATTAAGTTTTGTCAACTACTAAAAGTAGTTGACTTGCTAAAAAGGACTTTAGACTTAACACTGTGAAGGTAGATAAGAAAGAAAGAAAAGTAAAGAAAGAAAACTTTTTATTCAACATATGTACATCTACACATTATACAAGCACTATCAAAACAATGTTAAGCATTGGAAAAAACAAATTTTAAGCAATGTTTAATGCACAGTACAACACTACAGAATAAATTTTACTTTTTATATTTTAAAATGCTCCAAGTTATATTGTCTAGCTCGTTGGCAATAATAGATTAAGAGGTTCCAAGGGAGTGTAAGAGGTTCAAATTTTCACCTAAGAAACCCAATCCAATCTCCCTGCCTTTGGTGAACCTTGTTATACAAAAGACGAGGTCATCATGGTATAGAGCAAGCTACCGCAGCACAGCTAAGTTGACTTGGACACCGATGGGCAGCAGAGTAGGCGGTACGAGAAGCCGTGCTCTGTGATCTCAACCCGAATGCCCAGGGATTATGGGAAAACATCATTAGGTGTTTACCCATAATCACTGGACTGAGGTCTAGCAATGGAATAAGATAGGTATATAATAATGATAGTCTTAGTGCCTTAGGCTTTAGTCTCATTTCGGAGTTCTGAGGTTTGGTTCTAATCCTACTCCTTTCAAACTATATATAGAATGTGCCCCTATAAGATTAAATATCAGTCGCTATAACGGCGACGGTAAACATGTCGAGGAAACCCATTCATATAATATTTTAGAGTTCTCATTTATTATCTCTAAGGCGTATGCAGTCTGCGAAACCATATTTGTCCAGTGTGATTGATCATGGTTTTAACTCTTCAGATTCTGGATGACTGTGTTCAATACCAGAACGAAGCCAGAAATGAATAGCCAAGAGAACAAGAGTTTATAATTTCAATATGCACGTGAAACCTTTGCTTGAAATTCCCTGTCTGCTTCAATATTATAATATAAATATTTGTTACTTTAGAATTGCTAAATACGCATTAAAAACCTGATGAATACATTTGGTGTCTTTAACCTTTTCACGTGCTTTTTGACAGTCGTATCATAAATCGTATTATTTAACAATGAAAATATTATTTTTTGTCATGGAGAAATCATTTCTGGACGTAAAACTGTAAACTTTATGTGAACGCAGCACGCGAGCGCGAACTGTGTCTATTGTAAAGCGTTTCTAACTTTTTTTGTGACAGTAAAATATTTATTCTGCCTCATATTTTACTTATGTACATATTCTATAGAGGAAAGATAGCCTTCTTTTGATAAAATAAACTTGATATATTATATAATATTAATGTTTTATATGATATGAGAATATACAGAGACGTTTTTATAAGATTTGAACTTAAATAACAATAAGTCGAAAAAGCCGAATTGCCAAAATCGGAAAATAAAGAAAAACTGAGGGGCAACAAAGTGAGGGGACCCGACACGACCCCCAATGAGGGGATAAGAGATGGCAGAAGGAGAATTTCAATAATAATAGGATATTAAATTATTGATTTTGGATTCAATTGTCAAAAGTAGTAAAGGGTCGATGATGATGTAGATGAATGTTTGTGACTGAAAAGAAATATTCTCTTTCATCTAATTTTACAACAATATTCACTCAAATGTTTCCGGTCTTTATTCTAAAGAAGATATATGAAAGTTGCGCTTTTGCGGAATACACCTAAATTATGTTTTAACCTGTGTCATGATTTTAGGGATTTACATAATTGAAAGCTGGCCGGAAACATTCCGGAAGAAATATTTCGAAGTTATCTCTCTGAATTCTTTGCTCCGCCCTATCTTCAGGAATTTAAGCCTACTGTCCTGAAAATTTACTGCGTTTAAATATTTAACAAAATAACTCCTTTTGTGTTTTTTCTAAATGTTATGAGAAAATTTTTCGTAGAAGCGTTTTCATTTCTATTTTTTTTATAAGATTGTACATAACGTGTCGGAGTAATTCATGTAAAATATGTAGGTGCCAAATTTAAATGTAGTCTTAGATTTTGTATCAGATAAGAAACGAGTTAAACTGAATTAGTGTAACCTACTATGATTAGGTACTTAACTTCATGTACTACTCTCGTAATCCGTGAGTGAACTATATAAAGAAGGTAACAAGTTTAATGTAAAACGCAATACATTTGACCTTTATGTAGTAATATAGTGTTCCGTGGGCCTTAAAATATTGTGTACATTTGAGGTCAATCAAAAACGTGCGAACTTAATTAGGCACAGAGAAAGTACAACTAATAATGAAAATGTTTTGAGCTAGTAACATATTTATTTATCATGTATATATGGGACGCGTGGGCAAAACTAGAGTATCCAAAGTGAAAGTAATTAGTGTGCTAGATATAATTATTAATTGCAATAAGATAAAAGGGAAAAACGTTGTAGTCTGTATTTAAAAAAAAGATGTAAAGTAAAAAAAAAGAGAGAGTTTTGTTTCACCGTATTGTTTTACCGTACCGTACCGTCCAGCTTATTATCCTTATCTATGTCCAACATTTTTCATTAATATAAAAGTTCAAAGTTACTAAATGTAAGGCACATCTTGTCAACTTTGTATCGTATTTACATCATAGCGATACATTGGCTTGTCTTCTTCAAGCCGAAGACAGGGCGCGATGGCGCTCATTGAGGGAGGCCTATGTCCAGCAGTGGACTGAGATAGGCTGATGATGATGATACGTTGGCTCCTATTGCATAATAGCATCTGCCCTAAATGCATGAAACATGGCCTCCATGATGCAGTCCTCAGTTCTTAAATTAAACTGTACACTAATAAGATATGATGACATTTTTAGTCGTAACAACATGCCTTATAAGTCTGCACTTAAAATATCATTCAGATTAATTGAATTATGGAATTTAATGATTTGGGTACTTGAAGCTATTTTTGAGGTGCTTAATCTTTATTAAGATTTTCAAAACATATTTCCAGGTCGCTTGGTAATCGCTCAAACCATATTTACCTTATCCGTGCTTAGTGAAGCATATTAACCTTTCGGTTACTAAGAAAAACTTATCAGTAATGTTGGCTAATTCCTCTACATTTTCAGGGGTAGTGAAAGGTACCTATAAATAAGACTGCAACATAAATATAGTCGTCACCATCATGATGGACAATACAATAAATCTTCATCAATAAGAGAAAGACACTACCCACCCATCTTGTATAACTTATCGAAGAATAAGGACAATAAAGCTAGCAAATACAAAAAATGATTAAACGTCTCAACGACAAATATGATATCCTGCACTTGAATGTAATTACTGTAATTGGTAACGGCTTTAAAGCGACTAAAATGAAGACCATACAAGGCCCCAATGCAAATGGTAGCAAGTGGGTCAATTCTCTCGAGTGCGACGTTGAGGCAGATGAATGAGATCGGTTACAGTTAAAACCAATCGACGCAATTAGGGCAACGGCTGTTTAGAGCCACATTTCACTTTACTACTCAAATATTCCCATAATGGTGTCATGTTTGACTGCGTTATCCTTGACAGCAATTTACGATGGATTGCTCGTTGCATGTGCAATAGTGGGCTAATATGAGGGTATAATAGTTGTTAAAACTTAGGTTTTAATCAAATATTTCTCGTCTTAGAAATGACAAATCGCTATGCCACATTAGTAAACGGTGTTATTTCTACCTGCCTGTCTCTCTTTCTGTCTCTTGCTTTATTTCACTTTCTCTCTTTCTATCTCTACAGTCTTGTCACGAAATTTTTACACGCACACTAATCAAATGAAAATTGCGTTTTTTGTTTGTACGTGCGTAGTATGATCCTGTAAAAACGAATAGCAGATAAAACAGACTTGCTTGGTATTCAAATGTTCGGTCGTTGTCTTGTCGAGAAGTCCATCTATTTTGTTTTGGATTTCGTTTAAAACAGTTGCGTCATCCGATCAATATCTGACTGTACTTAAATTTCCATAGAAATGCTACTAAGATTAGCAATACTTTTCAATTGGTAAAGAAAAAAAAAATATTCAAAGGCCGTTTCCTAAAATAATATAGTATATCCTTATATCGGTCCAATGATTGATGTGGATTATCGTCTAATGGCCCAGTGTGTTCCAAAAATTAATGAATTTAAAGTCGATATACATGATACATGCAATATCACATCAAAACTGTTTTAATACTTGGTCAATATTTTTGTGCATTTTATTGAAGACTCTATATAAGTTTCTTCACCTTGCCTCTCTTTACCTTGTATGTTACCGTGTATGTCTATTGTGGGACGTAAACGTAACTGGTGAAATGTGGGAATATACTACACTTCTCTGCCTATCGCTTTGAGGATTACAGGCGTAATGTTACTTTTTTTTGTTACCGTGTATGTTCCCCTGGTAACGCTTGTGATAAACTCAGAGATGGGTGCCGCTCACCATTCCGTTCACCAAACTGCTCTTGCACTGTCACGCACTACTTCCACCAGCATTCACCAGTCTCGCTCTTCGTCAGTGAACTTTTCTATTCCAAAATGTTTATTGGTTTTTGTACTTTTTGGTGTGTACTTACCGTAATTAATAGTAAATTATAAAATATGAGACTAAATTGCATCTGCCATTTTGGCCAATTGAGTTTGATTTATAGGTATATATATGAAAAGATAAATTTGTAACTGAGTTATTTTATGACTTGATTACTAAATTTATTACAATTGTGAACAAGTTTGGTAAGAAGGATCGTCCATATTTTTTGAAGTCACAAGTATCGTGTCTATGTTATGCATCTCTTATTCCTCATCGTCATTAAAATATAGTAGGTACTTATAAATTGACATAACCAAAAACAAACTTTTCACTCTTCAACTTATCTATAAATATATTTGTAACTTACTGTGTAAAAGTGAATTTGAACTGTATGCAAATAGGTCAAGGATCCGCGGTTCAGATATATGTATGCTTAGTCGTAACTCTACTTGTCGAAATGCGGAACATAAATATGTAAATATTGAAGGGTATTCGAAGAATCGGAGAACACTTTCGTACAAGGAAAACAAATATTTTTTTATCGTACTCGTTACATGAGATATGTAGAGTTCGGAGGACGGAAAGTATGACCTAATCTACCTACACTTTGCCTGATCAACTAAAGTATTAATTGAAATGTTCAAGACGTTAATTACCTCTTGTGGTCTTCATTACGAATATATTTTCCGCTAAAGCCTGTGCTATTTGATACTCGTGATGTACTATATACATACATATGTTCCAATAGTCAGAGGCGCGTGCCCTAGAGTTAGGAGTTCTACCCTTGGAGTTAATTGCTGAGATCTAAACTTCTATGTTATCAACTGTTATCAACAATTATTATTATGTCATCACGCCAGGTCTCTTACGTAGTACGCAGAGACCACCGAGTGCCAAATAACTCTTCCCTTATAGAAGTACCATGCTTCATCGACACTTAGCACTCTGTTCATATAGAGCACTCCGGTTTCGGAGACCTCTATCTCCCTCATTAGTCAATACATAACGTTCGTTTTAATCAAGTCGAACGTCTACGCACACGCATGTATTCTATATACGCTGCAAAAACAGATACTCGTGGCAGTAGTCGGCAGCGAGCTCGCAAGTTGTACGTAGTAATTACAGACGCGCCGTGCGGCACTAATTACACTTGGTGGAACATCTAAAGTTCAGAGCTTTGGGGAATGTTAAGTTTTTAAGTGAGACTCGCAACACTAAGTGCGTCTGGGACGATAACATATAATGCCTGGCTGGTAATCTCAAGTTTTCTTTTTGGTTGTGTAAATATTAGTCTTTATTAAACTTACGAGATAGGCAAATTATATTATTTATATATATGTATTTGGTGTTCTTTGCCTATCCCGTAAAAGACTTGCTGTGACGATATTATATTTATATTATATGTGTATAATTTCTACTTAGAGTAGTCAGCTAGCTCAGGCATATTGTCAGTTGTTAAGTCCTTAACGTAATTTCTACAGATTCCTGCAATACTTCTGCATGGTTCGCTCTTGCACAAAATACTTCCATAACTTTACTTTGAAAGCCTATTGCTGCTGGTATTGTTGGTAACGCAACACGATAAAAGGTTTTATTGAGTGATAGATCATGGAACCATGACTACAATAATAACAATAAAACCCCCAAAATATTGATTAATTACATATTTTAGGTAACATATCGTCTATAAAACACTGATTTATTATGATTTGATGTCTTTACAGTTTTTAAAAGTTATTCGGTCAATATT
Organism: Parelbella machaon machaon; assembly: GCA_018246775.1. Lineage (NCBI taxonomy): Eukaryota > Metazoa > Arthropoda > Insecta > Lepidoptera > Hesperiidae > Parelbella > Parelbella machaon. The sequence goes on along the minus strand of DWFV01001762.1, from coordinate 3,099 downwards.
TTGTTAAGTAGTCGGAAACTAACGTCATAGTTATAAAGTCTTCCAGGCGGAAAGTTCTAGAATCCTCCATCCCGACCGCGTTGGACCAGTAGAGCGGATTTAGTTCCAGCTGAGACATCCTTGTCTAACAGAAGACTGTAATTTATTTATAATGCTGCACTAGTTAAAATCCAAAGTGAAATTTCTAGTTGGACTAAAGGGATCTAGCGTAATGTTATAATAAAATCAATAGAATTAGTCTTAAAAATAACAAAAATATTACAAATCCTACTACATAAAAAATTCAGATACATCATAAAACGCCTTTATAAGAAAATCGGTATAATTCTATCGCTGCTAATATATATACATCTGTATTGAGCATCACTAAACGTATGTTTCGATGAAAATGAACATTTCCAATCATGAAAATATTAGAATTTCCGATATTTCATCTATCAGTATAATGAAACAACAGCCGACAAATTTCAAACAAAAATAATGCAGGGACGCGACAAGCTAGCAAATTATCTCTCTATAACTTTAAACGGGCAATTCTTGTATATATGTATGTATATATATATAATCGGAATTTCGGAAACGGCTCCAACGATTTTCATAAAATTTAGCATGCAGGGGGTTTCGGGGGCGATAAATCGATCTAGCTAGGTTTCATTTTTTAGAAAACGTAATTTATCCTTGTTATTAGGTAATGAAATACTGCCACAATATTATTAAAATACGAGCGTAAATTTCGCCACCATCTACAAGGTTATAATAGCTCAAACCAGAGGACCCCGGTTCGAGTCCAGATGTCTCCAGTCCGATTATTTTTTTCTTTTTCAAGTCCTTTCCTTTGTGATAAAAACTGTTATTGGGGGTCCTAATCAACGCATCTAATTCGCGTCTTAAAAAAATCAAAAATATACCGAGCTAAGCTCGGTCATCCACGTACTTTATTTTATACCACCATTGTTTTATACTCACACTGTAATTATATATAATATGTTTGATTTTAAAAGTGTTAACGTATAGTACTGTAAATAAAAAAAAACCTATGCTAATTTTGATTGTAAAACCAAACTAATAACGTAATTAAAGCGAATATTACTTTGATTTGTATGAACAAATCTTAGTATTCAACATTCCACGTAAGTAGTACAGTAGTCGCAAAACGTCTTAGTAGCACTAAGCCATCAAGTCATTATGGCTCATGCATTAAGTCGGAAAGCGGATTACAAGACCGCATAGTATGTATTACACATGTAACCAGCAGAAGCTAACTACACACCTCACTGTGATGACGTAAGCGATATACTGTAGCAACAAACGCGAGAACGTAAGGTATTGGTAGGCGGAGTCAGCAGCAGAAGCGTATTCCACACAGGTGTAGTGTTGATGTCTGCGTGTTATACTTCCGTAAGTCTGTAAGACGCGTACGAAGAATCACCAGCGATGACTCAGTGTGTTGATACTCGCCGTTTGTTGCTAGTTCCGCTATTTATACAGGGTCAAGTCGATGCCCTCGGCTACAAGTTATTAAACTCGTAGGTAATAATTGTAATAGTATTTTCAATGTATTTTTACTGCTTTAACTAAATTAAATTGTTAAGAGTACTGATTGTTCCGCCGCAGTGACTATTAGAAACTTTGTGACGATGTTGTAGTCGAAAACGGATATTTTATAAGTAAAAAAAATGACGTAAAATGTTAAAGCTTTGCATAATATTGAAGTGTTTCAATAGTGATAACAGTTTAGATAATGTCTGTGGGTTAGAAAAATCCAACAGTACCCGACCCGGGAATCGAACCCAGGATCTCACGCTTGCAGCCACTGGACCAACAAGGCAGTCTCAAATCAACGATTTCATCGTATTATATCCGATTTTGTAAATACATGTTATTCTCCGAAACTTAGAAGCTTTCGAAACCAACGCGCGCGTATGAAGTTAAGCATGTCTATAAGGAAAGATATTTTTGTCGCTGGGTACTGTGCCTACTCCGCAACGGAGCTGCCGTGATGGTATAACATGATCTATTTTTCAATGCATCGCTAACTCTATCGTTAAACCTGTCGCACCTTATTCATGGCTACCGTTCGCGCTCGTCCAGCAGGTCAATACACGCTCCACTTCGGTCACAATACATTTGCGGCCGTTCCTTTGTCCACTGCGCTCACCGCTCGCCGTCCCCAGTCCATTGTAGCTAATAAAGTGATTAATTCGGTGCTGAAACGCGCTCCGCCGATCCATTAGGAATTAAGGTCGACACAACTGCTCCACGATTGCATCACTGCGCACCAATACCACATTGTTATCGGCGATTGTATACTTTATTGATATTGCTCCGGCAATTACAACGACCATTCGCGCTCACTAACTGATAACGTAATATGTACATAAATGTACATGTGTCCGTGTACGATCCGTCGGTTCATCTATATTTGTACACTTTAACCTATGTATCGTGATTTGATTTTCATTCAATGTATGAAACTGTATATTATATATGTATATATATATGTAAAAGCTCTTATTATAGAAAAAACCTGTCAGGTCTGTAAGAATAGAGACTTTTGGTTCTCCGTACTCTCTGTCTACCCCGTAAGGTATCTGGTATGAAGTTATATTATTGAGAATAAAAGTGGGCGATAACAAAACCCTAGCGATCCTATCTTTAACAATTGAGTATCACTAAGTTTAGTTTTTAACTAGTAAAGTGCAGAAGATTCAGCGTGTTCACATGTTTATATAACGGGATACGACAATTTCCTGTTGCCCCAAAGACATTTATTTATTATAAAGTTATTAAATTTTAAAGAAACGACAGTTTTTAACGATTTTTTAAGATTAGCAAATTGTATTCTTTCTTGTCGTAAATATTTTTTGTTTTCTTTCCTATACATAAGATATACTACATATTAATAGGTATGGGAAACAACGTAATCGAAGTCCGGGACATCACTCAGCCCTGACTATTTGCGGCAAATATTTGTAGCTAATTTGCATTTCTGTATAATGTTCTGTAGATTGCGGCTTTACAAAGGTAAATGGCACTTCCGTCATTGAACAGAAAGTCGCCACTCGCCACCACCACCGCAGAGATATAACACTAATGAAC
>DWFV01001761.1:0-10684 GCA_018246775.1 Parelbella machaon machaon | reverse complement strand
CTGAGCTCGATCTTCAGCTCTTCGCATCCAACCACTGCCAGCCACTTTGCGTATATCGTCACTCCACCTAGCTGGAGAGCGTCCTACGCATTATAGAGTAATTGCTATATGTTAATGAGAAAATATAAATTCTTGAACTCCTTAATAACCTGACAACTTTTCTACATTTAGACAAATTCTATACGGGAATACGAGGTGCTTTCTGGCGATTTAATACAAACATATCAACTCTTTACAATTAATTACAAATAAGTAAAGATACAAAAAATACTAGTTTAAGCGATAACGAAGACCAAAATGACAACAACGTATTTTAGAAGCCACATTTCTCAAGTCTATAGAAACTACACGAAAAAAAACCTTAATTCGCATCTTAAGTATTCCTTGTAAAAATGGAGATGAATACAGACGCAATTAACAGTTTTCTCCTAAAGAAGCAGCTGGTATCTCATTATATTGAATTAGACGTTCATTAAAGGTAAGAAATAAACTACAGAAGTCTTTCTGCATGTACCATTAATAAAAGAGCCTGGCTAGCTCAATGTGGAATTGTGCTACAGTGTAAAATGCTATCTGGTTTTCAAAGAGCAATGTGAAATAGCTACGAATGTGGAAATTACCATTCAATTTAACTCGATAATAAAACCTAACTCTTTCGCCTAAAGTTTCGCCTTATGAATTTGCTCTATACCGTGCTTCTCTTTTAGAAGATCCATCTTTGTAGCTTCGGATTGATGATCGTCATTTAGGAGAGGCCGTACCTCGGGCTGAAAATATTTGTGTTTCTATACTGTGAATTAGCAAATGGAGTGGACCATGTACCTAATGCTTTATGACCAACCTCAATCAAAACCGTAATGCAGCCTTAGGTCAAGGCTGGTCAAGGCCTTAGGTCCTCGGGTTACTGCAGATCCGCTAATATCTTCCTGTATACTTACAACATCAGATATAACGACGTTGGCAAAATATTGTTTTGGAAAATTGTCAAAACGAGCCTTAAAATATTTATACAAAATGTGTTGACAAAAATTACTCGGTTTCTGCAAAATGTCATTTATATAAAAGGATTATGGTGATCAAATATTTGGTCTGACAACTAAAGTGGGTAAAATCTCACAAATGTGACTTTCGTTCATTTATTACTGTCTTGTATAATCGTTACTCACAAATCGCTTAACGCTAAGGCTTACGAAATTTGCTATTCTAGGTTATATGTTCCTAACATATTTAGTGACGCAGTGTATATTTTATTGTTAAGGACAGTAGCAAAGCTGGTACCATTGTATCAAAGGGATTTTTTTTTTGCGTAGCTTTTGGTATGAATTTAACGCGGACCGATCCGGAAATCAATTCCCTTTGTAAATAAAGCTCCAAATCCTCAAGTTGGGGAAAATATTCACTGGACCTTTAACGTTTCAATGTTGGCAAGGATAAGCACTGTTAAATGAGAATTCCAAGTTGAATGTATCACCAGCTGATTTAAAACTAGGACAGTGCATGAGAGTAGGTAACATGAAAATTAATTCCTCTCATCTTTGTCTTTCCGAAAATTCCCACGCCGTTTAAAGCTAATTAAAAACTTTCATGTCCCTCTCGAATTACTTATTTAAGCTGCAACTATTATTTCCGAAACTCTATATTTCGTCCTCGAGCTATGCAACTACACGAATACGCTGAGCTTTATAAATTATAATCTGAGTTTGTTTCAGATTTACCTGTTCTACCCCGAAGAATTGTACCAGTACATCGGACCGAAGGGAGTCGTTTCGCTCCAACTCTTGGCATACTGCTCATCGTGCTGCAACCCAATTACTTACTGCTTCATGAATAAGAAGTTCAGACAAGCTTTCATCGGTCTTTTCAAAAACTGCCGACTGTTCAGGTTCGATTCAATTATGTTTTCCACGAATATGTCAATATGTCATCGAGTTTGAAATGGCGATTATCAAAAGAAAAAAAAATTGCCTTGAAACCAATCTTATATGATAACTATGGTAATACTAAAATTCACAAAACTCTACCTAATGCCTAGTAGAGTTCTAGGTAATACTAAAATTTACAAAACTCTACCTAATGCCTAGTAGAGTTCTGAAACAGATCTCGTAACAAGGTTCAAAAACGATACTATCATTTTAACATAGAAATCAGATAGATTTAACTTGTTAAGGCTATTTCAAAGTAAATATGACAGACAGTGCCATTCAAAAGTTCGCTTTCATTCTCGTCTACGTGATAAATAGGTTTACTTAGACCCTCCAGTTTTCGCAGGGGACTGGCGTTAATCCCTTAGCATTGACTGAAAATAATCGTTTCTTTTATCCACAGATTAGCTGTGGATTTACTAGCAGTTTAATTAATATTCATGTTAATAAATTAATTCAGATCAAAGTGGCGTATCTTGGTATCGGAGGCTAAGACTCATTTCGGGTCGCTACGCTATCTTAGTTAGTTAGTTAGTTAGTATTGTTAATAAATCCTTGGCTAAGAATAAATCAATCGAGCTTTATTGCTAGCACTGAGTCGTAGATATTTTCTTCTCTGTTCTATTTTTGTAATTTAAATTATTTATGATACGAAAGTTTCTCTTACTGGTATAACTTTACTATTTTCATTAACTCAGCGTACCTGCCCAAACGTCTACATCTTTACAGAGCAGCTAATGTCGTTACACATTAAACACACTAATATTTTACTTTAAACGAGTTTTTGTAGAGCGAAAGGGCATGGTTAGGTTTATAAAAAGCAATTTTCCATAATAGTAGCAAACAGTGAGCTCTTCTACTGTTATTATTTTAATCAAAATGAATACAGCGTGTTTATTGCACCCTATGCGCTTATGCGTAATAGTGATATACCCCAGTGGTTTAGAATTTAGCTTCCCACTCCGAATGTTTTCGGTTAAAATCCCAACATCCATCTCTTTACATGCATGTGCATGTTAAGACTATATATTACTCGCTGTAACGAACAAGGAAAACACAGCGAGGTAATCTGCACACGTTCAACGTAACATTAAGCCTGTAATCCCCGAAGGGATTGGTAGAGGAGAGTAGTAAACTCCTAAGTTTCATCGGTTACGTTATACGTCCCATTAAGAAGTTCAAAGTAGTATGCTTATTGCCTACACGGTTGCCTACACGATAACACGGGGCACAAATACAGACTCCAAGCTACTATTCAGAATTTTAAGTTAGCTCTACCTGCTAATACCCCATCAAGAAATCCAATCCAGGACCTCTCATTCAACCAACCACTCAACAATGAGGCAGATATCTGCACACCTTAGAGTTCTATAGTATGTTCTCAAAGGTATGCGAAACATATCAACAGGCACCGTCATGATTGCCTATGGCCTTCAAGCTTTTCTTATAACTTCTTATTCTGCAAGGATACCCATGTGCAAAAGTACGACAAATGGATTGATAATAGAGTTACACGAAGTCTGGATTTATGCCCGATGTATGGCATGTATGGCCATAGACTTACCTCTCGTTATTCGAAACGTATAACAAACTAGTGAAAAGTAAACTACTACGTTCCTCTGACTACCCCTTATGGAGAATACTGGCGTGTTGTTATGTACAAATAACCCAACGCAACGAACAAACTTATTGGCTTATGACTATCACTTTAACCGCCAATATATTTTTGGCTGACATATGGAGACGGATCTGTAATGTGACATGGGTAGTCCATGAATAGCCTAACTTCTATGGATTACTGGCAAAACTTTCCTACACGTTTCGCCCGTTAGGAAAGTATCTACATTACTCGTAAGTCCCTTAACATTCGCTTCGCTAAATTAAAAAGGTAAAAATCTTCGTAAAGACCAGTTTGATGGTATCTAATATAAACTTCTGTAATTACTTCGTAGATTTTGTTTCGCGGATCATAATGACGAAACTTGACAGATGTTAGCTTAAAGTAATATCGTGTATGTGACCTCAAGTGTGGTATTAGTTATTTCGTTAATAGCTTATAATGAAAGAAACGATAGTCCATGTATTTTCGGTTACACTCAATTTTAAATTATTAATATATGTATTTTAAAATTTTAAACCTTTTCCACCTCACTGGATGAGACCTATAATAATAAAAAAATTAATAATCGACCCATTTGTCATTCCACTGTTGGAATATCGGTCTCCTCTCATATTAAGAAATACGAACTCAATTTGACATTCCTCTTTCACTGGAATATTTAGAGATTATTAATTAACACAGATGCTTCTTCTCTGAGAAGTCGGACTGCGGTAAGCAAGTGACTCCGCCGCCGTCCAGCCAGGAGGTCACCGCTTGCGTGATCCGCGGCAGCCACACTGGACGCACTGGTAAATATACAATTATATTCTAACATAAGCATGTAATGGAGTCGATTTGCTTTCTGAATGTTACGTCTTTTTCTATCCTATACCAGACGCACCCATAACCAATATGTGTGTAAAAAGCATATTTGTTAGTTTTGTATCCCCATGTAAAATTAAATCTAATTACATTTTATGTGTGTGTTTATATGTTAGCATCTTTTTTAACTTTATACATTTAGATATTAGCATTCTTTCCAAATTTATATATTAGCATTCTTTTCAACTCTCAAAGATTATCCTTTTTCGGGGCTTAGAAAGCAACATGTAGGTATCTAAATTATTTTAAAGAAACTAGAAAAGAATAAACAAATGAATTAAATCTAACTAGTCTTGTTAATGTGTATTTAGAGAATAGTCTTATGAGTTTCAAACTTATCCGAGATTTTTCTTCATAATTCTCATCGGTAACATCGCGACGGCGGTCGTCTTAAAATATATTTTACTAAATATATCTTGATATCATTTAACAGTCGGATGACAAAATATTTTAAATTCCCTCGACCGTTTGTGAGAATAAAGAATATAAAGAAGGGGGAAGGAATCCAGGCGTCAATTCAACCCCCGTGTCAAGTCGCGATCCAATTACTTTTAAACGTGACGCTTGTCTTATTCAGCAAATAAATCCACTAGGATTATTAATAAATTCTGAAATAGGAATTCGGTGCTTGTCTTCAGTTCCATTTATCTCCATGTTGCCTTTCATATGAGATAAAATGCGTACGAATCGACCCTTGCTACTAAAAATATATATAATTCAATTCCACCCTTATCAGCAGAAAGTACTGAGCAAAAGCTCACTGAGTGTATGAAACTAGACCTTGTTGAAATGGGGTAAAATTATCTCGATTTTGCTCATACAGTACCTATTAGGTATTCGTAGAATTATATAATATGTCAACAAAACTTTTTTAAATTGCTTTAACTTTTAGCAGCATATTCCTATGAACTCGTACGATTTTGATTTATTTAAATAATAATGAATGTTGTAAGGATGATACGATAGAAAAGGGTAGCTGAAGTAATAATTATAAGCTCTACGCGTCACTTCGATGATAAAATCAGTTAGTTTATTTTAACGTTTATTGGACAATTTATTCACAGTTTAAATTAATCGATTGTCGCAACTGTTTATGTATTCGTTTCTCTAAGAAAATGGAATCGCATAACAAAAAATCACGCCTATATTTTCCCGAGGGGATAGGCAGCAAGGAGTGTAGTACACTCCCACCAGTTACGTTAGACGTCCCATTATAACGGGAACTCTTATTCTATTGAAAAGGAATTGAGCTTACTGTCATACGGTACGCACGTATCCACACTAAGTGGTATTGCTGAAGGTTTTATTTTAGAAAAACTCGATAATACTTTACTGGACCCGTGGGTCGAATCCAAGATTTCATGATCAGCATTCGCGCTTGCGACCACTCGAGAAAGGAACCCAATGAGATTCAACGGCATATTATGTTTCTGAGAAGTAAATTTATTTATGTGCTAAAATTTAGGTAGTTTTGAATGAAAAGCACTAGTACACATGTTAATATACATACATACATATATTCGGTTCATGTTTACCGACATATATCGCATCTCGCTGCCGGAACGAATTAATGTATATACTTAGACTCTCATCATTTTAATCCATTGCAAATCGCTCACATCCCATAGACATACAGTACACAGCCTGAAATAGGTAAATCCACACAAACAAACATCCCACACCATGTTGGCACAGTAGAGTATCAAATGATTTTCATTTTAAAGCGCTTCAAAGTGTACGTCACGTACGCCGTTTAAATTGTAGTTAAAAATAGGGTCACGTGTTTGCTTATCTTTACAGTTTTGTTGACTTAATTGTACCTGGGAAAACAATGTCTGTTGTAACTATTAAAACATTATGAAATATCGAGCTGAGTGTTTCATTTTCTGTCACGTGTCGAAATATGGACCCGCGTCTGTTTATATGTATACAGTGTCGTCGAAGTAGCTAAAGTAGCTAGAGGAATATATGTGATAATTCAAATTTCATTAAATCTGCTATACCTCCATCTATGGGTAATAAACAACCGACAAAAGCTTTACTTTACCTTCTATCCAATTTTGACGTTCCTTAAGATTGCATAAGTATGTTTTAAATTATAGTTAGAGATAGGTATTCGAATTTTAATAATAATAAATTTTTAATTTAATTTGAAGGACGTAATAATTTGATTTGAACGTCAAAGAAATACACATACATACATATATTTAATGACAGTTAGATATATGAGTACAAAAATGGTTGTGAGAAGCTTGCAAGATTCGTTCAAGGTCAAGTGTTTTTTTGTTTAAAAATAAGTATAAATATATATTAAGAAATATATATCTAGACCTATATATCTTTATCATTTGTTCAATTACCGTAATACCTACAGACTGCATAATTTAGGAACAGCTGGCGGTTGGGAATTGTCCTAAGATATTAAAAGAGGCAGATTTTACAAAAAATAATTTCGGCTCTTAGTCTTAATACTAACTTATACATACACACTTATGTTAACGCCAGGTCCCTTACGGGGTAGGCAGAGAACATGGAGTGCCAAATATCTGTAACTTTGCGGACCTGCCACTCTTTTTCTTCATCGTTTTCTTAATACATGCACGCCAGTTTCGGAGACATCTAACATCTCCATCAATCAGAAATCTATTACTTAATATAATGCTCCATCAATACTGACTTATCTGCCCACTAATCGAAATAATAATATAGAGAAACGTGATAGTTCCAGGCTTGCTCATTCTGTTGAATGTGACTCGTGTCCTGTGGCAATGTACATAAGTTGAACGAACGATATCTTTTGAGAGCTACGACCCAATCAGTTTCTTGCAGCGCTGTGCATACAGTTACAAAGCCGGTTCCAATGATTGAATTAACACAATACAATTGTTGACATACGCTATCAACTGAGTGTGCACGGTGGCGGCAGTTGTGAATGTATTGAAGACTGTTCAGTTATTTATAGTTCAATTCAAGATATGTATTAGTTTATCTATCAGTAGTAAAAAATGTACATCAACATTATCGACAGCCCGTTTCTATCCACAGCTAGACCTAAACCTCTCTAATGGCATGTTACCAAACTCTTCTTTTCAAAGCACTGCCAGCCACTTTACGTACATAGTCATATGTACATACATATTCCAACATAATTATTAATTACGTTGTCAGATTTTTTTATCACAAGTGGAGGAGGACACACAGAGGAGTGTAGTACACTCCCACGTCACAACAGTAGTTATAATTTACATATGTTCATATAAATACGAATTCACGTGACGTATTCATGTACGTGACAGTATGTATGTATGGTTTAGGCGATCTTTCGCGATGCGATGCGATACGGCGAGTACCGGCGTGCGTTAGTGGTAATGTTTATACGGGTCATAAAGCTACAACATATATTTCCGTTATGTTTTATACAGCGTTTTGCCGTCTCTGGCGCGAAGCAGCGGTCGCTTGAGATTGTCAGAAACATTTATAAAACCAAATTTCAATTGTCGGTTACAAAATCCGAGCGAAATAAACTTTTGGCATTGCAATTTCTTGGTCTTTTTGTCATGAAATGTTTTTTTATGAATATATGTAAGAATATGCATATACATATTTCAATTCGGCAAACTAGAAAAAAATAGAAATAGGTATTTAAATTAATGTTGTAAAAAATTCGATTAAAATGTGTTTAGTTAATTAGTACTTTAATTAATTTGTACTTTTATTAGTAACAAATTAATTAACCACAATTGAAATTAATTATGAAATGGATATAAACAATATATTTTACAGGAACTTTTTTAAACTGTAGATTTGTTTTTGGATTCTAATAAAGTATATTTACTCTTTATTCTACATTCCAGTATCATAATAATAAAGATTTTTAACGATGAACTAAAAGAAACAGAAATGAAAGGTCAAATATTACCGTTTTCGCTATTATTATACTATCAGGCCAGGGTCCTGACGTGTAAAGCAGAGTGCAAAAGTGCCAATTACATGTGTACTTAAGGACTTTATCCTTATTCTATTAACATTTAGTGCCGTTTATTGTAACCGTTATCTCAAGTCAGGCATTTTGATGCTTACCTGTAATATGATACGATACATTGTAAGCTTCAAGTTTTCCTTTAAACTCCAACATTATGAAGTTTCTTTATTATTTTCCACAATTTTTTCTTTAAAGTTTCTTTATTCGTACTATATCTATATGTTTTATCTATCAAACAGGTAGGTAAGAGTGCACATGGTAATGAATTTTTTTGTGGTGACTGTAAATATTTGCAGTGCATTGCAAGCTTTAGTCTAAACGACAACAGTACTCAGTACTTCAACAAACTCCGCCTAGGGTCGGACACAAGGTTCACGATGCTCTTTTGTGGTACAAGAGCTCTATAATTAGAAATCTGTTCAGTTCTATCTCTTGTTAGTGAATTTTATATAATTTTGCCATATCCTTGCGATATTGAACTACCTATAATGTTCTACATGTGCATGCACGTGTCGTTTGAACATTATGTGTGTATGTCGGGACGTGCATGCGTGCGTGCGTTTATTTATACGTGTGTGCATGCATGCATGTGTATTTTTATCACCGCCTTAGAAAATGTTATGCGGACCTTTAAATTAAACTATGCAGGTATCCTAACAATATTTACGTAATTGTTACACACTTAGCATTATAACGAAAGCAGTCAGGATTGGACCCAGGAGGCCTGGAATAGTATAAATTTTAAACCATTAGGCTGTAGCTGCCTTATTTGTCCCAGACTATTGCAGTTTTTGATAGGTACCCACATTCATCAAAGTACATTCGACGTGGTCATTGTTCCGAGTCGATGGGCTTACGTTAGCGGCGAGGGTGGAGATTTGCAATTTTCCCTCCCTTTTTTTATTTATCCTTTTTAGAAACACGTCATTACCTAAATCGGGTTAGTATAGGAATTGATTTAGTAGAAAAAAAACACCCCTTTTTCCGACAGCTCTCTAATCGGTTTCCAGGCAGTTTGGTTAAAATACCCGATAACGATGTTATAACGACAGCTAAAATCGATACGATGCCCTAAAATCGATTAAATCTGTTAGCACGAGTACTCGATTACTATATTAATATCATATACGAGTACATGCATTATTGGATGCTAATTTTTTTCATTTTTTTGCGACATTCCATTGTTAATAGTTAAGTTAAAATTACTTTTCAATTTTCGCCCTTTCTTCACACGTGGTATACAAGTATACCGTATTCTATCAGTACTAGGGTTGTATCTCGATAACTTGATGTTTGTCAATTGTCCACGTGCTTGATTACGTATTTCATATATTTAATTGCACATTGAATAGTTTCAGAAAATTAATATTATATTTTACTATTAAATCGCAATTTTCGCCTGTTGTGTGTTTAGAGCTGGACGGGCTGGAAGGGGAGGATTGTGTTTAGCAGCGGTTCACAAAGCACTGCTCTGGGAAGCGGCGTGCACCCCGCGCCCGTCGTCACCCGGCCCATCACTCAGGTAAGATATTAAAACACAACGGCCGTCACCCGGCCCATCACTCAGGTGAGATATTGAAACATAACCGCCATCACCCGGCCCATCATTCAGGTGTTATATTAAAACGATCCTTCCGACTACAGATGGTTTCATCTATACCATTCAATCTTAATTGTAAATGTTAAAAAATAAATGTCAATTCAAACATAAATCTATGTGTTAACGCATTTATTTAAAAAAAAATGCATTTTGTTATGTTTAGCAAAATCATCCGATATACTTGACCGTATAATAAATGTGTCTTTAAAAAACAACATGTTCTACACGCACAAGACGTTATCATATAGTATATTTTCATTATTATAATTTCATCATACAGGTCCCTTACGGGTAGGCAGAGATACCGGGTAGAAAGAGATACCAGGTTATGTGAGACTTTTTCCGAAATAAAACCCTCCTTCGAACAAATCAGTGCCCTCCTTGCACAACGCCCCTGTGGGCCCTTCACCCTAGTTACTCCGGATCCACAGACGGTATACGGCAAAACATAGCGTCGTCCTTCCCGGGATTGCTACCTAAACGGTTCGAGCCCCCCTCTAGCCGCTCGCAACCACAGAAGCCCCCTTTTAGTCGCCTCTTAGGACAAGCAGGAGATACCATAGCTCTTATTCTGATTCCGAGCTACAGTGACAACTGTGATATAGTACTTAGATCCCCAACTATAACTACCCCAATTATATAATATCCCAAAGTCGAACACAGTATCTCAAATTAAACTACATCAATTCATGATATAT
>DWFV01001760.1:0-10685 GCA_018246775.1 Parelbella machaon machaon | reverse complement strand
ACCTACCATGCTGGCCAAGTGCGGGTCTTAGAACTGCACAAGTCATAGACAATATTATGGAGAATGCTAATCTTTACAGGTTGCCTCATATTTTTTTCCTTCACCGTTATATCAAGTGATATTTACTATTAAAACGCCCATTACTCTCTAAAGAACTTGATGCGTGCCAGAATTTGAACCTAGGGCTCCAAGAATGATAGGTCGATTCTTAATCCACAAGGCTTTATCTGTATATTTTTGGCTTTGTGGTGGCGTTTATTATTTTGACTTTAAATAGATCGATAGCAGTAAATAAATACGTTTAAGAGATTTAATTTGCCTCGTCGCATGCAACAAGAACACGCTATCTGAAAGGAACCGACAGTGTGCTGATTGTTTGTGTTCGCCTGTAAATTACTGTTCACCATTGTTCTTTGCCTTAGCGTTTTGAGTTCCTCTATTTAGTGTTGCCTCGTTCTGTTTTGATGGCTCTCGGCTGACGTTTAGTCCGATACCAACACGTTATTGGTAATGAATTAAACATGGCCTACGCATTTCTATACTGAAAAGGTATTTATACTGTGTATATCCTTGTAGAAAGTTTTAATTTGTTTTTAGGATGCATAGATTTTGATTCTTTTTAGTAAAGAGTAGTTTGTCTTACATTTATTAATTGGACGGTAAGTTATTGAAAATACATTTAGAAATGTCAACTCTACAAGGATTTTTTTGTTTATTAAACAAAACATATTTTTTAATAACTTCAGCTAACTTTATATTGTACATGTTTTTTTTTATTTTTTCTAAAAATTAAATTTCAATGAGCATTATATTTTTGTCTGACGTTTACAAAGGCTCTTTGAGTACAAGTTTTAGCTTTCAGTCAAAAAGAAGTTATGGTCTCGTGAAGAATGAAAAAGTGCTTTCAGTTGGAAAATACTACAACTTAACTGGCTTGGGGGCGAAAACTCTTGACTTACAAAAAAAATCCACTCCAGTTCAATTTTATCTAATTATCCGTTTCTTTACTATATATTTTATTAAATATGCGAACATCTAGACAGCACAGTTTTATTAAAGAGTATACGCAAACATACACATATATGTAGAATATATAAATAAAAGATTAACATTCGAGTCAGATGACTTTACGAACACTGTTTTTTTGTATACTAATTATTAACCATTTTAGCTATAAGTTATAAATATTTACGTATAAATTATTTCCTAAACTATTTCGTCATTACTTTGTAGTTCATCTGTTAGAATGGTAAAAAGCTAATAAGCAATTTCTATTTACCTACTAATAACAATAATCGTGGTTTTAATATATGTTATTGTTGAATAATATTTATTTACGCTGTCAACCACAAAATAATGCTTACCATGTTAGTTATTTAACAAACATTTCACGAGCGGAAACTAGGTTTTGAAATAAAAATGTTCGGTTTGCAAAACAAGAGGTACTTAAATGAAGTTGTAGAACTCAATCCAATTATAAGCTTTCGTGTAGTTCTGGATCGCGCACTGACACTTGAAAGTAACCCTCGGGGAGATTTAACGAGTTATTAGTCTGATGATCCTATTTATCTGACAATTACTTCGACGTTAAATTCCTTTTAAAAAAAATTGATAACGGATGTGTGGAAAAAATACCACATGAAACCAGACAAAACAGACATACAATGCGATTGTTGGTGGCGTGTGGAGACAAAGACTTTGTTGACCAAATGGACTAAATACTGGCAGTTAGGGCAGGTGAGAGTCACTTATACGGGGGTGTTTGTTTGAAGACAATTATCAATGTACAAGAAACGCGTCAGGCCTTTAAAGGTAGATGTATATGCAACTAGGTGTTCTCTGCGTATCCCGTAAAGGTTCTAATATGATGATGAAATAATTATAATTATTTATTTATTTATAAAGTTCACTAATCTAGTATGCACTCTGAAAATATACTAATAATCAATTAAATATCGATTTTCGTGTACCTGTAATTATAGTGAACACAAGAATTACAATATTGACTCTATATTATTGTTAGTATCAGTTTAAGTTTTGAATAAAATTAAAATTCATAATCCGTGCTGAGTCAAAACAATCAGGTAGTTAGGAGTAACATAATTAAACGAAGTTGCCAACTGCACCCAATTACAGGCTCCCGCTGCAAGTTGGGGCAGCTGCATCAGGCTTATAGTTGCTTACAAAAAGTTAGCACATGTACACCATAATGGAATTGTTATATATAGAGCGATAAATGTGGAAGAAGCGCGTCAGCCCCATATGGGTAAAGATATTCTGTACTCGGTACTCTTTGCCTAGCCATATGGGTCTGGGTGATTTATAATAATAAGGATAGTTGCATTCATTAATAATCATAATAAAAGTATTTTGTTTTTACCATATATTCTTTACACCATTGGACGATTTAAACCAAAAAATTATTACTCTTTGTTATGATTTCATAATGTTCTTCGTAAGGGACCTAGTATGAACATATGTATTTTTCATAAGGTATCTCTGCTATCTTGTAAAGCATCACTAGGCTGCCATCATATTATCCCACGTCTCTATATCGTATCTCACGCCTCTATCTCCGGTCATCTCGTCGATGTATTTCAAAAATGGTATCCAATTCATATGGTGGAAATGGATGGAAATGACATTCCATCTATTAACTATTATATATTGTTATAAGAAGACGTATACCTTAATAAAAGAAAAATCTTTCTTTGTTTCTAAATATAAGTATTCGTAGTCCTGTTAGCATATTCCAAAGTGATTGTTCATTTTACCGCGTATTTTTTTAGTTAAACAGGGTAACACGTGAATAATCACTGCCACCCAAGAGAAATCCGCTACTCACTTCGCGCAGGACAGCGAGAATTTTAGACAGTAGGAACCATGATGAACTTTGCATTATAATTTATTTGTTCTCATCACCATAACTTGAGACAGAAAATACATAACCGAATGCAATACATGGCAACATTACGTCTGTATTTATCCGAAGAAGTACGCCGAGAAATGTAGCAGATTCACGCAATTCACTAGTCCTGTTATTGGTTCCACCATGGTATAGAGGGGGGAGGGGGGAGGGCTACTGCATTATTGTAATAAACGACATCGCTAACTTTTATCTTATTAAATAATAACGTTTTGAAAATAAGCAAGAGCCTCAGAAAGTCAACTCAGCTCATTAACTCTTCGAAACGCTAATTAACAACTCTTTGAAGTATTCATTAAGTGATTCCATCGCTTCCTTACAACGACCGCTGCAACTTAATTATGCAATGCTATTTAATTTTGACTTAACATGGAAAAAACGATTGAACGCCTCAAAAGAAAAATGTTTAATGCGCTTTATCCAAACTTAGATTTAATATCACTTGCTGTAACAGTGATGGAAAACACCGTCAGGCTTCTCATGATGTTTTCGTGTGATGCACATCTTAGAATGCTCTGGAAAGTTTTCTAAAATGTACGTATGTAATCTGCCAATCCGATATAATTGAACATATATACGATGCGAATGTTAATAGATACAGATGGTTTTTATATCTTAGCGTTTGTATAATGTGTAGGCGTATGGTACATGTTACGAATAAAAAAAATAATTCTTTCTTTAGGTACTAAGAGATTGCCAAACTCACTTATCTTGATCAAACCGTTCTTATAGACGATGATGTATTGATGGTGGAGATAGAAGTCTCCGAAACCGGAGTGCGTAAGAGAGTAGGTGCTCTAGTACTCTAGAGAGTACATGAATATAGTGGAAGCAAGTTAGGTGTCTAAGAATAGAGGTGTTTGGCACTCAGTGTATTGTGTCTACCCAGACTGGCGTGATGATTTAATAATAATAACAATAATAATAATCTGTTTTATTTGTGGGAAGGTTTATTGTAAGGATAAGGAGCGATTGTAGCAATGCAAACGTAAATCTTATTGAAGTGACACATAGTTTTGAACTTGGGAGTTATCACCCGAACTTGCGGACTTATCATTTCGCCTCTTCATACTTGAGTACTCACATGTAACTTATATACGGGCTCGTACGACGCCAAGTTTGGATAGAGGCCGAACTTGAGAAGGAGATATCCAGTCAGACGTGCTATGATAAACTGCTTCTCGTTCCCCATTGTTTTACCAACACCCCTTCCACTCTGTCGCCCACCATAGTCACGGTGTATTGACGCTTTATTATTATTTATTTTTACAAAATAATAACATAACAGTGATCATTGTGGAATAATGATCATTAAAATTATTTTTTATTTTATCGTAATCCTAGGCTCCCTATATGGTTCAACTTTTATATAAGTTTATTTGCAAAAGTCGAAAAGTTGCAGATACGTAGATATATGTACTCGTATGTAATTACAATACTATATTTATTGCTAATAAATACAAATAATAACAGGTACTCCGGCGACGCACAACGATGCAATAAATCGTATTCACGTCTTTTTGTGCGAGCCAAATAAACAGAGCAACCGCGGGTCATCATTTTTTTTAAATCATGTGATAGGCTGGCGTTTGGCCGCGATCCCGCCTGATAGAAAGCGCGGATGCGTCCTAAGATGGGGCACGCGTGCCTAGGAAAAGCCTATTCACCCTTGTTTTTGAGATATCTCTTAAATGTATTAATATTTATTGTAATAATAATAATTATCCTTTACCTACATGTTGTTATATAACTAAGAATTGCTATTGTAGAGACCTGTCTAACAGTGAACGGAAGCGAGCTGATGATAAGTACGATGATGATATCCGCCTTAGCTACGTGATTCATGAGCTTATTATTTCCCTAGTTTATATCTACCTTGACACTTTTCTAAAAAATGAAAACAAAAAAGATTCGTTTGTGAAAGAGTAAGGCATAAGGCATTAATAATCCCTGCGTTGCTGTGGCGTTCAAGTATTTTGGATTCCGTATATTGTTTTTATGTTTGAATATAAAATACTGATCTGGTGGCTAATCGCGGTGTAGCGCAGCCTATCTGAGCACTACAAATGCCTTGGCAGCTTGCTAGCTGAAGTGTAGGCGGTGCGTGAAGCGCGCACTGCAATTCCCAACCCTCATGCCCGGTTTGGGCATTACGGGAAAAAACCCTTCAGGGTAGATGTATGTCCAACAATGGACTTAGACTGATGACGATGATGATTAAACTTAATATTATTAAAGTTGGTAGTTGACATTTTTTGGCTGTATTTGTGAAGCGTTTATAAAAAAATGATATATTAATTTTACAAAAAGTGCCAAATTGTAAAATTAATAAAATAAAGATGAAACTACAGTAGCTAATTACAATCAAACCCGTTCCAGATTGTTTGATTGGATTGTTAATGGCGTCTTGTTTCAGTAATAAAATGAAAGAAGACAGGATAAAAAAATAAAAGGCCAATTAGCATTTTTGAAGGGGTGAAAAATACAATTGGCTTTTATACGAATCAAATGCCGTAAATGGGGACATTTTTTGGCATTACCCGAAAGCGATTAGCGCCGAAACTTTTGGAAACAATAAAAGACTTGACTACTGTTAAACAGATAGCGGAGGTCCCGAATGGCTCCCCGGGAAATTCTTACTTCAAAAAGAAGTCATTAGCAAAGTTTGAGTGAACTTTCCCGCTCCCGGGAAAATAAATATTTCTCAAAGATGGCAGCAACAATAACATTCCCGGATTAGACCGTCTCAAATTGTCTTACTAATACGCAATGATGTTTATCGGGAAGTATTTATTCCGAGTATTCTCAAACCAAATGTATTTCGTATGTTAATAATTTTGTAAAGGGTTGTGCAGGACGTGATTTAGGAACTACTTAGGTCTAATAAAAATCCGCATTGAGTTTCAGTTTACAGTACATTTCTTTCGTTCTGTAAGGTCTATGAGTTATGCCAACCAGAACTTGGCTAGCGTGGTCGAAAATGGCTCTAATTCTTCCTATTCCGTCAGAAGACCCGAGTCCAATAAAGAAACGATAAACGGGTTGATGATGATATTGATCAATATCTTCAGACAGGTCTTGCATTGAGGTTGCCATTTGAGGCTAAATTTCGCTGAGTCTGGCTATCATTACAAAGAATATAGGAAGCAATATATTTTACTTCAATTTCTTCGCTTAAAGGCATCAATTGAACCAAATATCTATATCAAAACGTTGAATAAAACGTTCCTAGCGGCTGACCAGAAAAATGTAAATTTCACAAATGGGGGAACGTACGGACATAAAGAACCGTTTTCAATATACGCTCATGAATTTTACGCACAATAATTTCACTACACTAAATGCCCAATAAAAAGAATCGTTTCTTGCGGCCCGGGAACCTGTAACTGTGAGGAAGGAAGACATTGGAGTGACGTTCGTTTGATATACGAGCGTGCCTTTTGTGCGTTGGTCGTTAATACTCCACACAATAGGACTTGAGAAAGCTATTTTTTATGTTAGCGAAGTGGCGAGGAGTAGCGACTTAGCTCAGTGAATAACTGCAACCCATTTAGCCCGTGCCACAGCTAGACATATTCTATCTAGATTCTCTTTCATTAAAGGTCAGTACTACCAGTGATTTGTCAAATACCTGGTGACTACAAAGTAGCAAATTTTCTATGGTTTGCTGTTTGAAGCAAATAATTTCAAAGATCATAAAATAGACTCGCATAGTACAAGTACTTGTTTTGTGTCTGGTTGCTATCTTTATCAAAATGGTACTGACGCCAATGGAGGCTCTAATTTTGATGTCATCTTGACTTCCGTTAAGTGTATGCATCAAAATTAAGGAAGGAAAAGTAAAGTTCAGTAATTAGGTTAAATGCCCCGAGGGCTTCAACAAAACTTGATGAATGTCCGACGACAGCAATCAGGTCGAACTGCTTACCATGACGTGCAGAGCGTAAAAATGATCGTAAGATTGAGTTCAGCTATCACAGTTCAGAGACGGCGGTGGTAACAATCGATATAATTATTATATGAAACCCGGTCCAAGACTGTCAAATATCTCTGTTCTTATAGACCTGACATATTTCACCAGTATCATCATCAGTATTACTACAGATATATAAAAGTCATTTGCACTTGGTATTAATAAATACCAGTTTTTGACGTAGGTATCTGACACAATTAACGATGTTTTAATAGTTTTGACAGATCTCAATCGGAAGGGAAATATTTAATAAAACTACTTTGGTAACGGCATTGAGATTACTCAAAATGTGTAATATTTTTATTTACGGGTTAAAAAAAAATATTTTTAAGTACAAATTTTTCGACATTTGATTTTAGACAAAGATTTTCACAGAGAAAGACTTCTGTGATAAAAGAGCTCAAAATATCTAAATAAAATGCACCTATTAGCATATGGTGATAGCTATAGGTGATACCGGTTTAAATCTCAGTTTCCCACTCCGAAAGTCCTGGGTTCAAATAGTGCAATGGTAAAGAAAAACTTCATTAAGTAATTTGCGAACCTTAGAGTTCATCAAAATATTCTCTAAGGCGCGTGAAGTCTGCACTACACTTGGCCAGCGTGGTCACTGTGGCCAGCCCTAACGTTCTATATTATAAGACAAGATCCGTTTCCAACAATGAAACGATAAAAGGGTAGATGATGATATTACAACCGTACTATTACAATTAACTCCTCGGAATGCCAGTTCTAGCTGGTCATTATTACATTTGCCGCTAAAATTCCATTAGGTCCATTACATTAGGAACTAGGGCAATTTTTCTTACCGCAGTGGAAATAGGGTTGTCAGTTATTTGTACGTGGTGTGTACGATGTAGCATAAAATGCGTTGTCATGCTTTTATTTATAATATATTAATTGCTAGAAGGCGTAGAATAATTACATTTGATAATATTGATATAAATATATTAAAACCAGGCGTGGTTGGCAAGCTACTTAGTTATATGGAGTTTGTGGAAAGTGTAATTTTATTAACAAGTTAGTACTTATTATAGAAATGATCATTCAGAATAACATCTAAGTCTAGGTATAATAGGCAAACGGTATTCGAAGAAATGATATTTATACAATTTACAATCAAACGGCTTAGCGAACTAAGCACCAAATAATACGCTTACACTGAATATTATATATTATAACGCAAATACGTTTATGAATTTTCCAAGAATATGTTTATCATGCTTTGGGTATTAAATTATTTATGTGAGTTACGTATTTTAGTGTTTTAGGTTTCAAGAATCATTCTAACCTCAAAACCGTCAAACGACAAACTTCACACAGAAACTTCTGTCAGTTCATGCTAGTTGGCTCACGAAGTTTTAGTTGGAAAGCCACTTAGCTCGTTTCTGGGTCCTCAAATCCTTTGGTGCAGAACACAGCATTGAGTGTTCTATTATATTTAGTAATTTGCCTAGAATGGGAATGTATCAATTACGTTGCGTTTCGTTCGATGAGTTGTCCTTTAATTGTTTGCTAATGTTATGACTTGTATAAAATGAATCAAAGTTAGGTTTTCATGGTTATTATTTTTCATGAGTCATTTGTTTTCGTAATTTTGGGCGCCACAAGTATATGTTGTCTGCCGACTCCTACTTGGGCAGCAAACAATGGCCTTAGCCCTGTCGTTATACTGAGACGTGACTGATTCAACAGTGGAATGATAAAAGCGATGACGTTATGAACGTACAGTACTTCTACCTGTGTATTACGCACTAAAACTTATGATACATTTCCAACCCTACCTGTGATACATATTTACATATCACAGACCTACATTCGGATGCATCCAAGTTTGATATTCATTTATCTGCATTTAGAAAAGCCCTCGCCAACATGACTGACGTGAATATAAATATTTTTCCATTCCTAAATACACCGCAACACCAAATATTTTCCGAAGAAATATCAAGGTCTCACTCACTTCACGCAATATAATAAGCGCCACAGAAAAGATTATTCACGATAAAAGTTACAAGCGATTCATATAACGTCGAGAACAAGCATTATGCCTGTATAAAAAAAAAATAGAATAATCAAGAAACAATCAAAACAGAATGTCGCAGAGCGGGCGGGGAGCACCCTCGTATGTAAAATGAAAAGGGACTTGGAATTTTTATCGTGTCTGAATGATGCACATTCACAAACACGTACAAGGCCAATAAAACGGAATGACTGAATCATAAAAAGGGTTGAATTTATTGATTCGAATTGACGATGACTGGTACGCAAACACCCAGGCGAGACGCCACCCTCGCGCACTGCAAACACTTTACAGCGCTGACAGACGGGCGTTTTGGCGGCGGGGAATTTCTGCAGTTGGACCTTATTTTATTTAACTATCATTTTGATACCAGGTGGTTTGATTAACAGAAGAAGATAGCTGAATACAACTGTACAGAGTTTTGGTCTGTAATCAACACAATCGCATAGAACATATTCACACATCGCGTATGCTGCTGCACGTCGGTGGCCAGGGTATGTACCTGGTTTCCACAGCCTTGTCTATTGTATAGCAGGGTGCGAAAGGCGCAGATGAGGTCGGCTTGGGCACGTACGTTAGATCTTGGAAACCCTCACATTCCATCAATGGCGAACACTCTACTAACTTTCAAAGTTTTATAAAACGCCCGTTTGCTCCACCCTCTCACATAATATTGTATTATCATCCAATGTCATGATATGTGCTGTGCTATTCTTATCGCAGTAAACGTCTACATATATGTATGAAATTTATTGCCACCATGAAATACCGCAGTTTGTTCGATCGATTTGTATGTAAATATTATGACAAAATGTTTCTCTGCGTCAAGTTAAATGTATCTAAAGCAAATAATCGTAGTCTTAAATCGTTTTTGATTTTATTAATACTATTTGATATTTACTCTTCAAATTTTGATTTTATCCGACAAATGACGTGATTACCATTTAGTCAATATATGTAAATCCGACGTCACGTTATAATCTTGTCAGACCATTAATGAAAACGATAATGCGCCGCTCCGTACGAATGGTATTTCCAAATTACATCACAAATGACAGCTGTCATCGCATTCAGCCAGAAAATATTATAAAAGAACAATCTCACCGTGCAGACGCGAACAATCCGCGTCTTATTATTATAAAGATAATCGAATTGACGTTAAGCCTTCAATATTCGCGATCAGAAAGCATTCAATTTGCGTGGCGCACTTCATTCTGAGCTGTATCGTCACAAATAATATAGCGCGCGAGATGTGTGAGCGAATAGGCTGTCACATTTTTATTACGTGAGTGTAGTGTAATATGCGAAATTTTGTTCAGCTCGTGGAACGCTATTTGTACTGGCTGTGCATAGGCCGAGAGCTGATTGTGTTACTGTACAACGAACTTATTATATGATGGAATCAAATTCGTGACTATTACACAAGTTACATTGATAAGCATTTTGATTGCTGTTAAAGTATTCTAAATGGATTTAGGGTACTTTTACTGTATACTGTATAAGTGTACTGTATATAGGTGTTACTGTACTGTATGTATGACTATTAATACAATGCAATGTATATATTTATATAATTTTTGCTGCAATTTATAGAGGTATCCGTTTAATTTGATTTAAAGCAAAATTTGTAAAAAAATAATATTTTCTGAGGTGTGTGAAGTCTGCCAACCCGCACTTGGCCAGCGTGGCAGACTATGGCCTTAAGCATCTCAGTATGAAATGAGACCCATATTGCAACAGTAGAATGACAAAGGGTCGATTAT
>DWFV01001759.1:0-10686 GCA_018246775.1 Parelbella machaon machaon | reverse complement strand
GGACTTAAACGTAACTGGTGAAACGTGGGAGTGTACTACACTTCTCTGCCTACCCCTTTGGGGATTACAGGCGTGATGTTACGTAAATATTTGCACGCAGTTCATCCGTTAAAGTTGCAAAAGTGAAATCGCTTATGTTTTGTTTATCCATACCATTTAAAATAACACTATCATTTCAATACTTAACATCATAATATATTTTTATTTATATTTGAGGCAGAAAGTCAATTTAATTATTATCAGTACGTATCGACTTTCCGTGGGTTTTCATGCAAATAGAGTAAAGCGCTACGTGAGAGGGTAAGAAATATAGCTGCTACCATTTGGACAATATCCAAAAATAAGAATACGAGTATGGATTTCGAAACAGCAACCTATTTTTACATTTTTATTTAGTCTTTTATCCATCATGAGGTTGGAATGCACTCTACATTCTCCTAACTTATTATGCCAAGGTTGCCAACCCAATACTTTAGTTAATTCTTCAACGCAAGGTGACGTAGCAAATGTGAGGTAGGCGTACACTGAATTTTAGTAATCAAATGAGACATTAATTTAATTTACCGAAAGTTCGTGCAAAGTAAATTTGATTTAATCTAATCATAATGGTTACTGTATACGCTTATGGATCATTTTGGATTTGTAATCTATACGTAATCTTGTTTGGTTTGTCTAGTATGCTTATTGCAGATATTTGTACTCTTCGATCTCCTTTAGTATAAATATTCTATCTACGACATTTATATTCCTCATTATGCAAACTCACGGTCTGAATAATCAGAGGTGGCTTCGATTTTACGAAATACTTCAGGCATTGGTACTTAATGTCAAATCGAGTTGTATGAGAACTTCGGGCTTGTAAGCGATTTAATATTAAAACTATTTCGTTTCGCCGTTAGAAATGGATCAGTCTTTAGAATGAGAATGGCTAAGGTCAAATTCTGCAACAATTGCGGGTGCGATACATTGAAACAAACATTTATTCAGAATTATAGCGATGTCTATTTGATCTTAAAAATTAACATAACTTTAATTAGAGCTACGTGTCAGCGATTGTTTCAAATACATACTCGTATATATTTTTGTGCTGACCATAATATCTGATTTTAGAAACACTTCAAGCGTTGCAATTTCTAAAATTTACAGTTATAATTTCCGCAGACATATTGTATTAGGACTTTGATGGCTTTTAAAATATACATAGTGATACGCCAATTTGGATGGTACTTAAGGCGATAGCTCAATTACGATGAAGCAGTTCCGACGTATCATAGAGTAGGATGCAAATAGACGAGTGTGCCTCGTGAGCGCGACTGCAGGAGAAATATGACTCGGCGATTTGGAGCCGGTCCAAAAGTATTGGAACAAAATAAGGTTGGTGTCGGACCAACATTGAACATTGCACAAAAAATGTATGTATTCATATCTCTGTCCGTTTTGCATAGAGTGAACGGATAGGATTGTTCTCCACTTTTGGTATATCTGGATATCGTGGATTGTGGCGGCATTACGTAACCGGTAAAGTCAAAATATCTGTGTACTTATATTTAGAGAGTTGATAAGTGTCGAAAAAGAACACCTGGTCTATAAGGATAGAGGTGTTCGGCACTCTGTGCTCCCCTCTGCTTAGCCCGCGACGGACTTGGTTAGGTAAATATTTTAATTATGAAGTCCAAATTCACTTTTCACTAGTGAAATCTACAACCATTGTGTATTAAATCGTGGTTAAAGGCCTCTGGTTGTATCAAATAAAACAGAAAAAAATCTTGGAACGCGTCATTTTCCACCCCAGTAACTTCATTTTATTCCATCCGTACGAGTTTATGGCAGTCAGTCTGTGTTAAGTACCAATTTCGTTGTCAATGAAACGAAGAGAAGTAGGTATCATTTCTATTTAAATTAAAAAAGCTCACTCCCGTATTGAAATTATTACAAATAGGTATACATAGGACATTCTGTTATAGAAATATAAATGGGGAGAATTTAATTTTTAAAAATGTAATATGACGCCTGTAATCCCCGAAGGGGTAGGCAGAGGAGTGTAGTACACTCCCACGTTTCACCAGTTACGTTCAAGTCCCGTGGAATAGGTGGTAAGTTTAATTTTAATTTCTACACTAAACGTTATAGGTTCATTTTAGCAACAAATAAAAAAAAATTGGGGTGTAAAAGGTATGCACAGTAGTACCAATGTAAAGAAATAATGATAATCATAACGAAACAACCTAGTCAATATTTAATCACTATTACTTAGTTTACTTTAATAATAACTTCATCTAATCTTCACAATCTATGTTATCATAGAAAATATACAATCATTATAACATAGTAATCCTTTCAATCCTATACTTGATATCGAGTGCCTCCTACGAAGACTGAGGTCATTAGTTAACATTACGGTACATTGAGAATTTCCTACCAAATTTAATCTTCTACCTGAAATATGTAGGTACATATACATATATCAGATCTTTTCCTCTTACCGAGAATTTATGCGAGTATAAAAATTTGCCTATACTGCAGTTACGATTTTTGGATCGCACGAATGAACAAATTGAATTTCAATCTTTAAGCGCTTGCTGTCCGATTTGCATCTCTACGTGTCTAATCTTGATTGCTCTTACAACTCTTTTTTATATATACGAGTATTACACGATCGTTTAGACGCAATTTAAAGTGCTTAAATAAACATACCAAAAACCATAGAAATATTATACGTAGAGTAGAGGAGCCAGCCTAAAATGTGTCCATCGAAAAAACAAAAGAGAAAACAAATGAGGCTATTTATCTGTCTCTTTCTAGTCCCGCACGTACAGGTAGCGCTAGCGTGAGTTCATTATTTGGAAAACAAGCTGTTCTTTTGCTGCGCATGCGTCTGTAGTGAGATAGAGAGAGATAGATAGGGCTATCGCGATGGTATTTCTCTTTCTAACCGTCAGACGTTGCCGCTTACAGGCAGCCACATGTCTTTCTTACTCCATATATGTATAATATCTCTACGTCAAAAACTTTATGATCATTTTCAAAAGCAAATATGTTTAAGAATCTTCACACGTCAGTTTTAACAATTTGATTGTAATTTCACCAATGTTTTTACCAAATCTGATAATCACATATATTTATATATAACTATAGATTGTAAAATTACTATCTAATATTACAGATTGAATTCTATTAAAAAGTATGTAAATCTTTTGTTATTTTCAATGTATATTCTTTATTATTTGCGCTACATTAATATGAGCCCGTGTGTATTCATTACAATACTCGCAAATATTTAGGTTTACCATGGTTCCTTAATCTTATTATATTGTATATTTACAAAGTGTTACATTAATAAAAAACATCGTAATCAAAGTAAAGTCTCAGTTTAAAAAGCAAGGACATTTTACATATAAATAAATCAGAATATTTTCATATTCAAAATATTAAGGCAACAGCAGTGATATATTTGAAATGCGAGGCATAAAATATAAAAATCTAAAATGAAAGTCGAAACTTTATTGCGAAAGCAATATACCCTTAGCGCTGTTTCCCAGTCTATCGACTATATCAATACGTAGTAGGACTCAAGAATTTTCACATTGGAGACTTTATTTGATATTCTCCGTAAGTTCGCGCTGATACTCGGATGAGAATTGCCTTCACGGTGATTTATTTCATTTACTTTTGCTATGATATATCGAGTTTCTGAAAAAAAAAATTGGCACCTTTATTGTAAGCTTTGGCTGTGTTAGCAATACCTTCGGATCCACTTCTATCGTATAAAAGTAGTTATGCACTATGATAGCAGTAGTTTAAGCAGTAATGAAAAGTCAATTTTGTAAAAACTTTGACTCTGCAACTGTTTTCATTGTTATTTATTCAAAATTCAAATATTCTAAAACGTCCCTAAAATGTTGGCCTCGTTTAAATTGTACGGTTACATATCTAAACGTATCAAGCATTTTAATATTGGTAAAAAAATGTGGATATTTATTTTAATTAGATTAAACACAACCCGATTTTTAAACTTAAATATCATAAAAATATATATCCTTTTAGATGGAGTTTCATTCCCATCATAATTTTTTTTATCATCAGTATTGTTATGATTAGATTTTATATACAATTATATAATTATAGGGAAACTATAATCAAAGTGAGAGACATTTATAGTATGGTATTTTTGCCACGACATGTAAATTTCTCTCGCGTTTAACTTAATCATAAACATGTCAGTAAAAAATATCAGACTATTAGTAATATTCCATAGTAGCTACATGGAAATATGAGATTATGTAAATAGCTGTTCCAAGGGGACGTAGTCATGGCTGATAACCTTATCGATACATTGTAGGGTGTCTAGATTTTTCACAACACTTTATTTATGTACTTGATATTCTACGTAAGTTCACGCCTTGATTCCCGGATAAGAATTGGCTCCTCGCTCGTACAACGTGACTGAAATCACGTCTTATTTTTCAAATACTTAGACAACCTAGTTGGCACCGAATAAATAAAACTTAGGCTTAGGGCTTGCAAAACGAATAATAAAGAATATAAGAGAAAGGCAGAGGGAAACTTATTATAATTCCAAGTATATAGAAGAAATATTTGTATTGTATGTAGGTAAAACTGAAAATAAATAAGTTTTGGTGGTTGTACTATTTGTTGTTTGGATTCAAGCAAAAATATGTAAAAGCTAATAAAAATGTAGGTGAATATTGAAAAATCATTCGTCTTATTTGCTTCGGAAAACATTTCGAACAAATCGTAAACACGCTAAATGAATTTGAATGTCTGAGTCAAGTCGACAGCAAACACACTCAATGACGTACTTAGGGAACGAAGTTATAACGAGACATATATTACAATATTTATACGTAAACATCTTCTCGGTGCTGTGCTTCGGAAATTTCGTTATTATTTCAATTATGGGATGTACAAAATTGCGGTGTTCACGATCTGATATTTGGCAAAAATGGAGTAAGTGAAACGTAAAACATGATATAAATCGACGTAGGTTGATTTAAATTATTACCGAGGTCTGGCGGCATCAGTCTAATTTGATTGAACTGTTGATAGCCCCCATTGGTGCCAACTCCGTACATCAAAGGGGCTTCGGCGTAACGACGCGTCCTTGATCGCGCTCGCAACAATTTCTTATTTCCCACAACCGACTATCGCTACAATCTGACGGTAACGAAACAAAATGGAAACATTAGAGAAAACACCGGAAAATGTATACTTTACTGCGATGAAAGGGACAATTTAAACAACAAAGCGTATTTAACTTTTAGCAGCGATATAAGCAGTAAATGGGGAAGTGACGAAATTAGTTAAATTTTCATGAAAACAACTACTTTGATTTACCGCTAACAAATTTATATTATTATTTTGTCAGTATTTCATAGTACCTATGTTTAAATGACGATTTCTAAAAGTTCGCTAGGTAACGGTTTGTTTTGCTCAATTTGAAATAAATAGAAGTTCACAAACATTCGCATTATTCCTTGTTGTTTTTCATAATACTGTGTCAGTTTTTTCTTTATTATTTTGTGCTGCAACCCCTTCCACACCTTGCTGCAAGGCGCGTGTCTCTCTCTCACCTTGGAGAGACGTAGAATACATCATGCTATTCGAGAGCATATTAGCGGAGACATAGGGCCTACCTAGGTAATCAGTCATACGTTTTAAAAGCCTCTGACAAGATCTATCGATTGTTACGTAACGATAATAAACACAGGCGGTTGCTTAAAATAAAACAGCTACATAACAATAAAATGTTTGTGAACCTTTGATACTGACGGTCGAACCCACCTAACCACCGACCACGCCCTGAATTTTATATATTTTCTAATCATTTGTAACTGTCAGCAGAATCAAAATTGCAATTGCAAAATTGCTTTCTGCTCATTGTGGGAAATATAATACATTCTTCGTCAGCTTGGCGGAACATAATATAGTAGCACAGTATAAGTGAGACCTAATGGATACTATAAACATTTGCCTTACAGTTACTGATCATTCATGCAAATGCCAACACTGGCCAGTATTAATCAATCGCAAGTGCGGGTTGGTATGCGAGCATACTATAAGCGTAGTTGCAGAACTATAGGCACTGGGAGTTGTAAACAGGTTTAGGATGACATTATAAAACTATATTAAATATGCTTACGAACTCCACGAAGGGTTTACAGCTTGAAATCGAAAAAGAGATTTAAAAGGACAGTCAAGAGTTACAGAACTCATTTGCATGGTAACACAGTAAGTTGTTCTGATGTAAAAAGTTCACGATCACGAGCAACTAACTGAATTTATGACGTAGTATCTTCCAGGTAAATGCGATTTTATTCTTGTATTTTTGCTGACAGAGGATGCATTTGGAGGTGTTTATATGAATTGTTGCCTTCTCTTATTCTCGACTTACATGTCTATGATACGAGTGCTATATGTTACAGTATGGTTTTGCTTCGAAACAAGCTAAACGTATGATTTTTTTTTTGGGGTGTTTCACATTTCTTATTGCTATGATATCCAATTTAATTTTCTGCTCCCAATCACTTCAATAGGACAGAGTGCTAACGTCTCCGTTGCTTCTCGACCTTTGTCTAAATCTTTTCGCTTTTGTTATTATGAAATACATAGCTCAATGTCGCTTCAGAGTATCATTCAAGAACCTCTTTAGGAACATGATTTAGTTTTGTATGGGGCACTTGATTCGATGGTATGTCGGACTACTGAGCTATGATGTCAGTTCAATAAATTCCTCTTCAACTATCAAATGATAGCTGTCTGGGTTGCTCCCATTTTAACCCAACTTTTCGACATTCTTTACAAAAAAAACCTTACGCTACAAGTTCTTCTTTCATTGACGATACATTTGGTACCGTAAAGGATCCCGGTTTTAACTCACTTTCACGTAATCTGAATAATAAAATTATTTATCTATCGCGGTTGTGAATATTTGTGTATACATCTTTGTGTATGGTCCCTGACACTCAAGTAACGGAAATTCTAGTGGGGTTCTAAGTGTTATTATACTGTAAGCGTTATTATTATTATTATGTCTCTTCTTTAAGCCCCCCTATCCGAAGGTTGTTCCACAAATGATATTATTAACAGTAAAACCGTCTCATGCTTACAATATATTGTACACAATTACCATTGTTCATGATATACAGTAACGAATAGTTATATTTACGTGGATGTTGTAAGCCTGTTATGACATTTTATTATAGAGTGAAATGAAAGAGTTACCGATTATTAAATCTGAAGGTTATTTACAGATAATTACACGGCAACGAAACAAATTACTTTGAAACCAAAGCTTTTGTATTACATACAGTTTAATATTATCACAATAAATCAGCGCCACGTTTAATTTAGAGACCACATGTCTATTTCCAGAACCGAATATAGTACTTGGGACGCCCTACACGCCACAGGATTTTACAACAACGTACTGTTGTGATAAACAAAGTGTGGATAAAAGAGAATGTTTCAAAGAACCGCGTCTTTTAAATATAGATAAAGTCTGCGGAGGAACTTTTCGGACTCACTCTAAGGACGAGCCTTTAAAAATGATTGCCATCTAAAGAGGCTACAAAGGAAAAGTATGCTCTTTAGGAGAAAATTTTGAAAATGTGAGAACGCCATAACTGGCAGCGCATAAATATATGTTGTAAATAAGCGCAGGTTTCTAAAAATGTACTGCGTAATTGTATATTCCGGCCCGGTGGGATGACTATCTGCGAAAGCTTGCAGGCAGATGCTAGATGCCACAAGCCAAAGTCGGGGGCGCGATGGCGCTCTTTGGGGGAGGCCTATGTCCAGCAGTGGATTGAGATAGGCTGATGATGATGTTGATGATGACTGCGTAATTTATTATTCGACATATTTACTTACTAATCTTGTGCACAATTGTTTAACTACATATAGACGAACCCTAGAGCTTCATTTTATCATGCTGGCCATTGCTGATAGCTTGAGATTCGACTTGATTTTTAATGTTCCCTAAATTCAGCAACTGTTGTTTTATGATATCAAAACTAATTTAAAACTCTTTGCGTTGTAGAGGACCTACTTAATGAATGGAAATACACCGGGCTTTAAAAGAGCATTTTGTTTGATAAATCATTTCTATCGTAGCTTAATGGTACAGATTGTAGATATGAGATATGCAGCCGCGTATTGCTTTTAAGCGCTTTATGATCACGCTACAAACGATTTACTATACATGAATCAATAACACTGCACGTAATGTATTATGCCACAGTGACACAACAAATACTGTAAATATTTTTATAACAAACGATAAGTCGTTAAATTGTATTACTATATCACGTAGAGGTACGCTAGATGGCGCTGAAAATATATTTATTGAATCTTAATTATTTCATTCCATTTTAAGATATGATTGTTTGACTATAAACGAATCCGAATTATTAAACGTCACATACCTTTATGAAGGTTATGGAAAAATCTAGACCTATTTATTTCCTAAAAACATACATATTGTGTAGGTGTTATTAAATTTGGTTGTATAGATTTGTTACTGCCTTCTTCGCGCAATTTCCTTAATATCCGTTTTTCATTATGAATATAGGAATATAACGATTATATCATAGTACCTCGGTGTTTTCTCGTAGAGAAGCGTTGCCGGTTGTCTCATAAACCGATTTTATGTTTAGTACAAAACTTGTTTTTATGGCGTGTTTATATGACCCCAAACGAAGGATGGACCAGTTTATCGACGGATGCCGGTGATCTCAATTTTATTTATATTACCCAATGTTTTTGTCTTAAGCATTTATTTATCTTTGGTGAAATGTTTTATTACGAATCCACATGTACTCACATGTAATTTAATACAGGGTGCGTTAGTTTTACTTCCAAACTTAATAGCAAATATACAAATTTAGATTATCCAATGTAATAACATTCACTAGGCCATCATAAAGGATATCCTTAAAAATGTCTGCGAGAAATTACTTAAAAAGTAGTGTGTCCTAAAATTTCTAATAAGTATATTAATAAGAATTAGGCTTGATGATTTTGATTTACTAGATATATTGAGCTCTATGTCCTATATAAAGAAAGTCTTATCTCCCATATAAGAGTACCTACAGAGAAAAGTACCTACATCGCAAGATATTATGATGCGTAATGACGTGGTGGGCGTAGCGCCTTAACATAAGTTTGAAGAACATAATGAGACTCAAGACTCAAGAGAGAAAGATACCTACACTGTTTCTTAACTTTTATTGTAACAGAAATGTCTGAAAATAACTCCGTTATTTGTTGGCTTTTTATAACTTTATTTGGCGAACATAATTTTGAAAGATAATGTTCAAGTTCATCAAAGCACATTTTTAAAGAGATCTTTAAATGGGACTGCAGAAATATGTCTCTTGTACCAAAAACACGTCAAAAAGTGTTAATCACGCGTTCTAGATTGAGATTTAACCGGTGGCGTTGTATGTAGTTATATTTTAGTTTGAGGGTGCGGGATAAATTAGAAGTTACTTCAAGCATTGAAGACATTTTATTGCTCCGATGATTTTTAAATTAAAATTATATTCCAAAACTAATTTACGATTATTTACATTATTATTTTAGAATATGAACTTTCAGCATTATTTTATTAACCTCTTGATTTCAAATTGCTTAGTATGTTTTACAGAAATGTATTGTTTATCTCCTTACTATTATTACAAAGTATATTTAATTTGAATTTTATTTTCAAAAATGATGTGTGCTTATTTAATCTAAATTACAATACAGTCTACTAACTATTTAATGCGGTATGAACTTGCCCTACTGCCATCATCATCATCATTATCATCATCAGCCTATTTCAGTCCACTGCCATGCTATTGCCAAAAGTCTCCTGAATTTCCTGATGTCAAATTCTTTTATTCTTCCCATTTTCTATTTCATCCATTTCCACAGTGGGTAGAAATCGCTTCGTAGATTAACTGGTTTCTCTTTTAGTTAGTTTATTATTCCGAGTAATTTGTATTGCTTCTTATTAATAAACAGGATATTTAAATAACTTTTTTATACATTAATAATTAACGGCCACACATATGTATATGTATGTAAGTGCGCTATGAGTGTAGTAATACGCGGTAGTACAACTAGTTACGCGGTAAACTTCCAACAGCTGTAAAAATTAAGACTTCAATTGTGTATTTTTAAGTTACGGGAACATTTTTTTCTACAGATGATAAATTTCACCAAAAACAAACTAATTAAATATAATATCTTAACTTGTGAGCACGTTTATACTAGACCGCCCATTAATATTTATTCAATGACTTTCATTTTTCATCGCACAAAACATTTTTCTTTCTAACTACCCACACAAATATAGTTTCACAATTTTCATAAGAAATAAATTGTATATTCCAGTATTCCGTTTTGCTGTACGGATTATGGTCACAACGAACAATATCTGTACATTTTGTGAATAGATAACAATTAAATACTGATAGCACAGCTGCCAGCCTCGTCTATCCTTTCTTTTATACCAATATCAGGTGTTCAAAATTCTAAAACAAGGAAGTGGACAGCGAATGCAGGCACAAGGGCACCGTATACAAACCGAGCGAGATTACGCATCTGTCAGTAATCAGGTCAAGTAGCCATTCCATTCCATTTGTGGGTATAACGGACTTGTCGTACGTCGACCGAACAAAC
>DWFV01001758.1:0-10688 GCA_018246775.1 Parelbella machaon machaon | reverse complement strand
ATTGTAAATTAGAAAAATCCAATAGTACCCGACCCGGAATTTGAACCCAGGACCTCCCGATCGCCAGTCGCGCTTGCAACCACTCTACCAACGAGGCAGTCTAGCAGAATGCGAATTCGGAATATTTCATAAGATAGATTGCGTCTCTGAGTATAATTAGTATTTTTAACTTGTACTCCTAACTTTTATATAGTGGAATTATCCCAGGTCTGCTATCGATATAGATGTACATGAGCGTCCAGAACGATGTATACGAACGGAGGAGAAAAGGGGGATAATTAATACAACAGTTGTTTGGTTAATTTGGAGTGACGACAGCGAGGGTGTTTGTGCGTAGACATGGAGGGGTGCGTGCTGACGAGCGGCTCGGTAGGCAGCTCGGTAGGCGGCTCGGTGGGTGGCTCGGTGGGCGGCGCGGTGGGCGGCGGGCCCAGCGCTCTAGCGGCGCCGGCGCAGGCGCTGCTGCTCAAGCGTCGCCGCGGCCGCCCGCCCAAGAACTTCTTCCAGCCCAAGACAGGTATTGCGTCACCCATGCTCGTCACTCACTATGTAGTATCATATTACAGTTCACTTTATTTTTAAGCATATTTTATTTCTTGCATAATACGATAGAACTTCGTAGATACATTTCACTGTTATACATTTCCCCATATCATATAATACAATCCTTCCTCACTTAAATATTTAATTCATGTACGAGTATTTTATACGAGCGGCGCCAAAGCACCTATTTCGGGGATTAAGTAGTGGTGCTCAGCAGATTATGTCGTGGTTTGAAAGGTGTTTAAAGGGTCATGAGATGCTGAAGCTTATTTTTTTTTATTGACAACATGTGTTTGTTTCTTATCGAACATTTCTTAGATTTCAATATTTAAACCAAAAGACCCAATATGTTCCGGATATATTCCGTTAAATTTATAAATTACAGAAAATCGAACTGTATCAAAAATTACACTTAAAAGAATTTTAATATTCTTCAGTCATTGTATTTAATTATTGAACGTAGTGCAATTTACCAAAAATTTCCTTAAAAAATTGATTGTACAGTCTGAAAGGAAAAAAAACTGGTAATATTATATCTAAAATGATGTTCAAATTGGAGTAATCATTCCCGAAACGGTACAATAACAAACCAACCGACTGACTCACAGATTTAATGTTTTTCTTCATGATTAATAGCTGGCCATTACCTTGTACCAATTTGTACACTCAGCCGGGTTTTATTACATGAAATAAATCGTACACACGATTATGTATCTTATGTGATTGCGTTAAATAGGATAATACTATGCAGTACATTGACAGATAGAGGTGACTTGCAAGTAGTTTGTTGTATTCAAAGTGTTCTATGCAGGGAATTCATATATTTTTTAAACTTGATGTATGTATATGTATAGTATGTGAGCGTGTGTGTGGCAGCGTCTCGTTTTTTGCTTCTCGTTTTTGTCTGCATGGTCTATTCTCTATGTTTTTTTCCCTCAGTATTGCCGTGCTCGTTATGCACACATTGAATGTTTTATCCTTGTAACTGACTAGTTAACAATTATACATCCAAATAGCAGTAAATTAATTTTGTAGACAACCTTACGATTAGTTTTTAATTTAAATATGCAGTAACTATTTTGGTGTTCTGTGTGTGATATTTAATTATTTTCGCACCTATATTCTAAAACTTTAAGATTTTTATTTTATGAGTTTAAGCTTTGTTTTATTCCGTTCAGACTACACTTTTTAATATTTTAGCTTCACTGAATATATTTACCTAAAGTGCATAGAGAATGGATTAAAATTTTTATTTATCGGTACTCAATAACACATTCTTCTATACTTCACTTTTAAAATTTTTATGAACATAAGGTTTTTACATATTATGACATATAAGTGAAAAATATTAAGGTTAAAATAATACTATGAACTTATTTACAATCATAGACAATGCATACAATAGCACTTATAAGTCATGCTAACGTTAATTTAATCATTTAATTACTATATAGTAGTGAAAAAAAATTTTTTACTTCAACTCTATGGTTATGTCTAGTTCATTAGCATCCGTTGTCTATGATTGTAAGCTGAAAATTTTTAAATTTGCTACTATATTTTTTTATTAATTATTACTTAAATGGAATTTGTATGGTCTCCTGTCTGTGTTCCCCATTGTGCCAATGATACTGTGTTGCTATTCTGCTATTCTAATGAGCAAGTCTTTCCATAGGTTTGGAATTGATGGACCTACCGATGCAGTACGGACTGTTCGGCGAAATGAACAAGTTTTGTTAGTATAAAATGTTTTCAAGCATGTTGGGCCAACTAAAATTATATTTTAAAATTATTGGGAAATTGTTCAGAGAGAAAAAAAATGTCATTGTCGGTACTAATCGGTATTGTTCACTACAGCTTTTTATGTATAAATGCAGTGTATATATCATAGGGTAGTTATTAAATGCAAATATTCAGTATATAATTGTAGTTAATCATATATGTATATGTATAAATATTTTTGCTTAACTAATTGTTATTTATTCATTTTCTACTGCATATTTTCGTTTTTTGCTACTATGATACCGAAGGGGTTTGGTAGAGATGTTGTTTTACCTAACATTATGTAATTTTTGTACACCATTAAGAAGTTAAACATAAATATTATCATTCACAAGTTTGGTAGATTATTAACTGCATGCAAATAACTTTTAAAATATTTAGATTGAGCTTTTAGTCTTAAGCATTTGCTGCGCTGGAAACAGTAAGATAATACAAAAAAAAATTACATTTATAGCATTCTGGCTAATTTCTTATGAACAAGCTTTTGATTACTAACATACTTGCTTGCAATAGATACTAATAATAGAATGGAAATAATATGCATGTGGTGGGAACAGTTATTAGTTAAATTGTAAATTAAATATGAAGAAAGTAGTTCCTTATTTTATTTGGCATGAGGGTAATATTTTTTTTTAAATATAAAAAATAGAAATTTAAAGTGGCATTAACTTTGCATGAGTGTATAAATGTTATAAAATAGTGGAGACAGTGGTGACCATTTATAGTGAAATGGCTTTGACCATTTCCTGTTTCCTAAATTTAAAAAAGGGTTATACTATTTTTTTGTTTCAAATTCGTAGGTACTAAATTTACATTTTAATTATGTAGATAACAAATTAATCATAAAACTGATTATGTTATTGTTATTAGTAATTTTTCTTGAATATAGATTCCGTATGAAAGCTCTCTATACATTAAATGGAATCAGGACATAAGTCAGTTTTATAGAATTATCTACTTTATTTATTTTGTGTTAGTTAAAATTGAACCACGTAGTGAAATACACGTGAGTAAAAAGTAATCGATGTTAATGATACGTAATAACAAGCCACACGTGGTTATCACAGATATATTTTTCAACTAGGTCTAACTTGAAAGTGTCCTGCACATGTCTGATATAAGTTCCCTGTATTAAATCGAAGGGTAGCTAACGAGCGGATTCGTTACGATGGATTGCAGACCGGCGCCCCAACGAGAACTACAACGCGAGCAACCTGCCGTTCGGCGACTTCTCGTACCTGACGGAGATGATGTACAACCCACTGGCGTACGGCTACGGCGCGGCGGCCGAGCCCGAGCGCGAGGCGGGCGAGGCGGGCGAGGCGGGGGAGGCGGGCGAGGCGGGCCGCCCCATCGACCTGTCCGATTCGTCCGACTCCGAGGACGACGCGCGCCACGACGCCGACGACGCGCCGTCCACCGACGCGCACATCATGACGGTGGGCGACTGCCAGATCGTCAAGCTGCCGCCCGCCTCCGACGACAAGGACGACAAGCCCGACGCGGCCGACGCGCCGCCCGTCGCCGCCGGCTCCGTCACCATCACGCCCATCACCACCGTCGGCGACTGCACCATCCGCCCCGTCGACAACACATAATCCCGACCCGTATTGATCTACCCCCTCTTCCTGCTTCCTAGGGATTGAGCTTCACTTCGCGCACCGGTAACTGGCTCCTTTCGATTCTTTCACGAAACCTCTTGTACTTTACGTATTGGAGTTGTCCGCTGTTAACAGAAGTGCTATATGAGACTATCCTTGGATCACATCACACATTAATGTGTCCAAGAAAATAAATTGAGGATAATGTCACAATTAAAGGGTCTTAGGTACTATAACAGAACACAGTTATATGGGGACCATGGAGGAAATGTACGCTATGAATATAAGGCAATCACCATTAGTGAAAAGAAACATGAATATTTTGTTGTTTACCACAGAAAGTGACAGATAAAAAACTTCTATTTTATTTGATTTAATCATTTCATGGAGACTGAATATAATCTGTTACTTTTGTATAATGTCATCTTGAACGTTTTCAGTTCACACTCGTTCAAAGAAATATACTTAACCATGATTGATGTGGTTTTATCCACCAAGAACTTACTTACAGTTTTATTTTATGAAGATACAAATTTGAAAAAAAAAAGACAACAATATATATAGCTAACACATGCTGTCTCTATCATCAGTTTATTTCAGACGATAAAATTAGTGTATGTAATTATACAGCGGCTGTATTATTTTTTTATATTAAATTTTAAATATACACACCGTACATTTAAATCCAGTTCCGGTTGCAAAGTGAAGTCTCATCATATCGTATTATTATTATTAGCTACTAAATGATTTTACAATCGATGGTTGGCATTGTAGACATTTTGGATTTCTATTTCGCTATTTACATTCGGCCCGTACGAGCGTACGGGGCTAATCCAACGTCTTCCCATCGGACACCATGGACTGTACGTCCGACTTTACTATCTTTTTGGGGTAGATTCAATAAAGAACAACATTATTGTGGTAGCATTCGCGGCCGACGTTCTGTCACAATGTAGACTTTATGTCATCGTAATAAGGTCGAGGTGGTCTCGATCGATATGTATAGCAGTCATGTAGCGTCTTCCTATTTGTTATACTGTTGTAGTG
Source organism: Parelbella machaon machaon (assembly GCA_018246775.1). Classification (NCBI taxonomy): domain Eukaryota; kingdom Metazoa; phylum Arthropoda; class Insecta; order Lepidoptera; family Hesperiidae; genus Parelbella; species Parelbella machaon. The sequence goes on along the minus strand of DWFV01001758.1, from coordinate 5,718 downwards.
CACGAGAAGTGGCCTTGCGATGCTTCGACGCGGTATCGATGTTGCATATTGTTATCGATGAAGCTTCGATATATTGTTAAGTGAATATTTTCTTATAAGGCATGAAATTAGCGTGTACATTACTTAGCCGCGTACGGGTTTTATACGGCGGCGGGTGTTGGTATCGCGTCGGCGGGGGCCGGTCGGTCATGGCGATGCTATTACAATGAACGTCCTAAACTAAGAAAATTCAACTGACTGTCGACATGCATTTAATTGGTGTTAATGAAGTAATTTATTGTATTGGAGATTTACTTATATACCCATAATGCCGTAAGCTTTATAATCGAAAGATAATACCTGAACATCGGAAAAAATATGGCATCAACATACCCAATGATTTGGTATCGATGCACCCCGTATATTACGAAACGATGTCAAGAGTATTGGTTTGTGGTGATGATATATATATGACGGCAAGTGGGGACGAGGCTATTGTGTTGGCCTGACATCGGCGGAACCGGAACCGAAACCAGAGCGGTTCTAAACTGAGACGGATTTGACGAGATATACAATTGCAATGGTGACGTCACCACAATAACCTCGCTCATCGTACGCTGACTTGCGAGCACCTCTATCACAATAATTGCATTTCATAACTGCCTTCATAATAATAATGGTATCCGAAACAAGTTTTCGGCCATACAAATAATATTATATTAATAAAGAATAATCATAGTTTTTAGGACATTTATATATATTTAGATTGTACGTAGAACTTCATAAGAACTGATGCCATATTTTTTTAATGTTGTAGACTTAACCGTGATACTCATTAAATTAGATGAACGTAAAACAGAACAAAAATGTCACAAGCGTAACGATGCTCTATATGAAAACTTATATAACGACACTGCCAGACAATATACAGATTGCATTTTATTGGAATATATTTAAAGAATCATCGAGTATCGCTTTACACTGAACGAGTCCGGCATCGAATCAATCGTGACGGATCCGTCAACACAATGACGTGCGGTCTTAAACAATTATTCATTTATTCTCCAAACTCGCGAGCAATAATGCATACAGAGAAATCGCTTCAATATTTACCCAACACGTAGTATATATAGACATAGTATTGAAAGTTATGATGAGAGACAAATATTTTTATACGAACCCAGATAAGTACTGATAACCAGAGCATTTTAATACGACGGATAATAAGGAGTTTTCATATAGAACATTGCGATTTATTTTATATTCAAGTATAGGATTGTAATATTTTGCGAAATTCTACACTCAGCCGCCAGCGGGCTCGCTCGGTCGCCTTCGGTGTTTCTAATTTTATATCCTTATATATAATAATCTTATATAACGTTGTATGTAATTGAATATCTCGATCTGATTATAATTATAAGCGGGCACGCCCCTCTATACGGACTATCGGTGACTAGATGGTAGAGTTCGGGGTGGTTAGTGTTCGGAGTGAGATGCCATTTTCGTTCTGAAACTTACCGTCGAGTTTTCTATTGATTTTCTTAATGGATGCTTATTATGACTGGAACGATCAAGTAATAGATATACATACAACGAGAGTTCACATTCCGCCTTTTATATATATATGTACGTTCGAACCTCGTGATGCTAGTAGCGAAAGGCCCGCATCCAAGGCAGTGCGACGGTGCGTTTCAGTGCAAAACATTTTGGGGTGTAGATTCACATGAGGTAGATATCGTAATTATAATGGATATTATTCGTAAAATTTCGAAAATTATTGTGTAGTGGAGCACATGCTACTTCGCCTTTCCCGTGTCTTGCGCTGCGGGCGTCGCGTGTCGAATGTATGACCACCGACAACAGTTTGAACAACATCAACAACGATTATTTCAACAGCTACGTGTGTTATATGCCATCCCTATATTTACATTAACAGATGTCGAATACACACAGTGGGATGACACCTTCGTAATTTTAATCAACCCCCAGGCCCCCTAGAATAAACGAGAATAAGCCAAGTAAAGCAAGGACTGGTAGTAGTGTTGTTTGAAGTAATAGAAATCTCCGTACAAAATTCTAACGCAACAGCCCTTCGTAACGTTTTCCGATCACCGGTTTGATCCAATAATAAGCGGACAAATTTAGTTTTAAGATACGATCTGGTCTAAATTAATCTTTCATGGTAGTCTCACATATCGGTCCCAGTTTCTGTTTTCACACATATCGGTGATAGATAATAATAATAAAAAGAACTTTAGTTGCTTTTGAGATGTGAAATAACTGTGTGCGCTATAGAAACCACCCAATAATAGATTTATGTATTCAATGTTCTAGAACGATCTATAGCAAAAAATGAAGGTCATATTAACAAAAAATATTCATATATCTCTCATTAAAGGTGGGTGATTTTGGAAAGTGTTGATCTGGCTGTAATGTGTCCTATGCTGTAGGTAGGGTGCTCCTGGGGGCGGCGGCTAGCGGCGCCCGAGCGACTCCATCTCGGTCTCTGTGAATACTAGATAGTAGCGCGTAGTGTCTTAGGTAAAAAACGTTAATATTCTAAATATTATGTAACTTGGCAACACCATACGATTTAGTGATACGACTTAAGGCTACTTATTTTTAGCAGAAACATATTATATCGACATAATGTAATGACATATATTTCTTTAATCGTTTTGCCTATAAACGTAACGTGTAATGTATCTTAGTCTATATTGTAATGTAATCGATATGCAATATGATAACCCCCACGTGGTCTGACAGCTATATATTTATACCCAATCGATGTTAGGCTGTGAGACAGCCGTGATCGGAATTCTTATATGATTTCAGTATCAAATATATGTATATCTATACAATTTAGTTCCTTTTTAATTTTTAACGCATCGTCTGAATGTTCGGAAAGCACATTTTGTGTTCGGAAAGAAATTTTCGCATTGACGTTTTAAAAGTATTAACTCTATTATATTTAATTATGTTTTTTAGTAATTCTAATTATTATTATCATACATTTTTTTCATTTGTGTATAGTAGCATAGTTCCTAACGTGTAATCGATACAAAATTATAACCCTGAAATACTAATGTAGCGAAACGTATGTATAATTTCCTTTTTAATCGTTTTAGCGTTAAGTTTTATATTACACGATCAAACTATCTTTATTTAGTAGTGGTTCACTATTAGTGATGTAATATGTATCGCGGATAGAATCGATTTTTGTTTTTACCGGTTTTAATTTTTATTATTATCCTAAAATCATGGCAGACTGCTCTGTACCATCGTCTACGTTACATTATAATATCATTTCAGGTTCGTACGAATTGTACATGTAATAGGAGCCCCGAAGAGGCAATTAATACGTCATGAGTCTCAGACGGCAAGCTAGGACGGTCGAGGATTAATTTAAAAACAAATGAATCTGTATTTTTATAACTAAGCTATGTAAGTTCGTAGTGTTAGTTGCGTTGCCGGCCACGTCGGCCGTGTTGTCTTTGTTTCAGTTTGTCCCCTTGCACCTGCCGCTCGCCACTGACACAAGTATAGGAAATACTGAAACATTTGCATTTGAACTAATGAAATGAATGTAGATATGCATTTACGTAAAATATAACGCATTTGATTGATTTTACCCCTGATTGATAAATTACTTGATTGAATATAGTTACTCTAATTGATTGAATTAAATTTTGAGTTGTGTGCTCTTATAAATTGTTTTAAGTCATCTGCATTAGTATACAAATTTGATTTCCCTGTGTACTTAATCAGAAATTCTTCTTCCCTGGCTACTTAATCAGAATATTGCTCAGTAACTAGCATTGAGAAGCATTGCAGGGGTAACTCAGTGGTTTAAATTTTAGCTTGTCTTAGGTCAGAGGTTCAATACCTTGTCTCTCATTAATAGTATTTCTCTGTTTTAAAATTAAATAATATGTACTTTAGTAAATAATACTGCTTTAGCAGTACTGAATAAAATGTAACATCTACCCATACTTTGGCTGCGTGGTAGTGATGGGGATCTTCATTATTTTATTTCCATTATTTATGATTATATTACTGTTTCCGAGATTCAGAATTGATTAAGATTCCGTATTTTGGAGCGTAATCGTTAGTGTGAATTGATAAAATGATTAATATAAATACAAATGCATTTTTACATACATGTGGTGGTTGGCGAGCGGTAGGTCGTTATGTTCGGCAATAAAACGATGGTTATTTATGGAGTGTTAGAGTGATCGCCCGTTTGATTGCATTTATATTAAGTATATTTTGTGTTTACACTTGCGAAGAGCGCGCTAGTGGAACATATGTCTTGTACATTCATCGGTTTTAGAACATTCATTATGTTGGCTAGTTAATTGTAATGTTATTAAAGATGCCAATTGTTGAAACATTATTGCAATTTTACGTTTGTAATTGTTTTATTTCCCGTGTAAAATGTTGGGAGTTTGTTTCGCGTTATGACACTGGCAGGTTCTACTATTGCGCTCTTCATTATATATTGTCTATGAAATTGAAACTAGATTTATATACTCTATAAGTTTGTAATAATTATTTTTAATGAAATGTTTAAACAAATTTCGTGTCAAATAGAGAATGTTTTAAGATGCTTTTGAGATTAATCGAGATTGTTAGTCGTAGTTCATATTCGAGGCCATTTTACTTTCGTCACAATTATCAATATTTTTCAAAATAACGTTAATATGATTAAATCAATCTGACTTCGGATTACGTTTCATTATGTGAAATCATAGCATTTTCATTGATTGCATCAAACGCATCGTTTATTTATCACATTTCATGTCACGTCTCTCATGTACGATTAAATCATTCTCTGCTTGTCGCGTGTGAGTTCGCAGTGGTTCGAACCTTATAATGTCATCGGTATAAATGATGTTACGACAAAGTATTCTCGCTCGCCGGTCTGGACATGAGGCAGCGAAGCTATTTTAAGTTGTATGATGCGGATTTTTTATATTCCTGTATTGTGAAATGGCTATCATTTTACGTTGTGATCATGTGAGTGCAAAATTTTATTATTTTATAACCAGTTTGGTTGACGTCTCGTCAAACGTAGGGCAGCAGACGTCGCGCGTTCTGCATAGTCCATGAGCAGTATTTTTTAGATGTAATCTTTTTATTATCATGAACCTTTTATTACTTTTAACATTTATGAAATTCGATCGTTAGTTAATTTCTAACAATGAAATATTTAATAAATAAATCACAAAATTATCAGACTTGTCATTTTTCTATCCTTTCCTGTAAACTCGACGTTTTTTTTAAAGATTATATACACGTTTTAACATCAAAACTAACGAAAAGAAGCCATAGAAAAGTAATGAAATCTCGCGTCCTATTAATGAAATACCATAAAGTACTTGTAACATAATTTTCTCATCACTGAACACCGCCGCGTCTAAGCCACCTCAGCAACACCTTTTTGACCAATATAACATAGCTTACAAACATCTCGATTGTATTATTATTAATTAAAATATTCCGCAGATATTGTCGTAAGTTTTTATGTCAGTGGAATTTCGCCTATAAAATGTTGCATAATTACTGCATTCTAATATTTAAACTACGTTAAAAAGAGCAGGCTAGATAGATAGGCAGGTAGATAGGCTCACCACCTATTCCATGGGACTAAAACGTAACTGGTGAACCGGGGGAGTGTACTACACTCCTCTGCCTACCCCTTCGGGGATTACAGGCGTAATGTTACGTTTACAAAAA
>DWFV01001757.1:0-10689 GCA_018246775.1 Parelbella machaon machaon | reverse complement strand
AAACGTAACTGGTGAAACGTGGAAGTATACTACACTCCTCTGCCTACCCCTTCGGGGATTACAGGCGTGATGTTACGGTTTTTTTTTAATATAACAAGGTGTACGGTCTTGTTTATATAAGCCGCATGTATAAGATGATATAACATGTCATCATCATCATCAGCCTATTTTAGTCCACTGCTGGACATAGGCTATGTATTGAAATGCAATTACCTTTTATTGTTTAAACGTAGCGAACGGAGCGTTTAATAGGACTCAATGAAACAACCGACGAAGTTGGAAGCCAGTTCGGCTTACTAAGCGCTCGTTCACAACTAGCTTCTGTACTTGCAGTAACTGACCTCAGGTGCGGCCCTAACGTTTTGGTTTAAACGAAAATATACTGTATACATAAATAAATTATTAGTACCTACTTTCAATGTATAAAATCTTGAATATAGCGGAATGAGGCAGACATATTATGTACATGTGTTTATTACATACTAATTTTAATTTTAATATGTCATTTTGTATCATTGTTTCCGTGCTGCATAGGTATTCCCTCTTTGTTTATTAGCATTATTACTCCTGGTAATGATTATATTAATAGACAATAAATACATTATTATATATGTATCATCATTATATAATCGCAACTGTTAATAATACATTAATTAGCAGTCTACAGAATTAACATTTCATTTCATAAATATACATACAAACCCAATTCGTCGAATATCTTTGACCTTTAAACAAAAAGTTGATTTATACGAATTTACATTATTAACTGGATATTAAAATTTGTATTTCATTTTAGATGTACCGAATAGATATTCTTACATTAACGATATGAATACGATAGCGAATGAACTATTATACATAGATATTTTAAAAGGTTCGCTTCAAAATTAACACATTCATTAATACAAAATTGTCCTATTAAATGTTTAGAGTTTTAATTATGTATGTGTAAAATGACAACATTTGAAGTTGGTTCTTGAATTAATAAGAATAACATCATTAATTTTGAAATTCGAATATCAAAGAAAATCATAATAATCTTGTCGTTTTTGTAAAATCCTTTACGACCAGTATTTACACAAATTCCTTGAATGTTATCTTGTGAAATTTAAGTACAAATAACTACACAAAGTAAAAAGGTCTGTGTTTGACCACGTCGACGTCAATGAATCTCTTTACGTTTCATTAGAAAAAATAGACGCGAAAACTTATCTTACCGGTTTTATAACTTAAAGAAAAATTCTATTTAGTTTCATAAAAAAATACAGCTCAAGAAAGAATAATTTAGGCTATAACCGAACAGAGTGGAAGTTTTCACTGTTGTCTTAAATTTTTTCTTTAACAATCTCCTTTTGTTGAGCTCACTGTTAACGATTGTTTTAAGACATAAGGAAGATTTCCGACCAAGCGCAGTTGGACTTTCAACGCTTAAACTATTGAGTAGCCGCACTCAAACGTATAACAAACAATATATTAATGGTATATTATTCCAGACTAATGTCAGTTCCATTTAGTTGGCAGTTTAGTGGAGCAAGTTTCATATATTGGGCGAAGTTGAGCGCGCGGAGTTTAGAGAGCGCCGTCTACATTCGCACCGTCGCGATCGCCGCGTTGGGTGAAAGTTGCCAACCCTGTTATTGAGACAAATTTGAAACTTCCGAATTATTGGCACAATATTTGGCGCAAGTTTGCTGTACCGTGATACTGCGGCTCCGTACCCTCGCATGTGGAACACGGAAAATTTTCACAGGTTACGCTCCTGGCGTACAAATGTAATGTTATAACGTATCGCCTTTTCCTATTTCGTATGCTACGACCTCTATCGTTCTTACTCTTAGAGGAAACCTATGCCCAACAGTGAAACCAGAAAAGACTCAATAATGATGATAATAATGATATAAATACAATGAATTAAGATAATAAAGCAAGTAGGTGTAACAACATTTTCGGAGATAGCAATGTCTCTGGAGCTTATATTAATATGAATTTAAATTTTATAAAATGGTGACGTGGTTTTGACCTGCTATAGTTTTTTTGATTAAATCGCCCCGATAAAGAATTTAGAAATTGCGGCTATAGATTGTTTACTTTCGTACATAATTTCACTCCTTCTATAGATTTCAAAGATACTAAACATATTAAAAGAATAGATATTCAAACACTAATGGAGGAAATATATGGAAATTTTAACTTTTATCTGATTTCGTCGGATTCGTACATTCTTTGAAGCTCTACGACTTGTGATCCTCCCCAAATTTATTTTATTAGGAGATTAAGAGAGATAAAAGTGAGCGTTATACGTAGATCGTTAGGCGCGCCTTTAAAAGTCAACGTCTGAGTAAATTTGGGATAGGTATGTTTGCAGAGCGTCTGCCTTCAGCTTTTAAACCAACTTGAAAACGACTTTGAATAATCGTAGCGGTTCTCAAACGTCTGGCGTCTGTAGCTATTTAAATTTTTCTTCGACAATTACCTGATATCATGGTATGACTTAGATTTTTGTAAATTGTTGTTGTTGCTGTTGTAAATTGTTTTTGTTGTAAACTATTGTTGTTGTAAATTGTTGTTGTTGTAAATTGTTGTTTTCTTAATATTGTTGTAAATTCAACAAAGAGTTTAATTCCCTTCTGACGTCTGTTTTCCTACTTCCTATAACTTGGAATTGTCCCATACAAAAGTGATAGATATATTACAAATAACATAGACTTTATCTCACTCAATATCAGATGAGTTTATAGTCAACCGCGAGTCTATAAAAAACGATTCAATAATTAAATTTAACTTCTTCACAAATTTTTTGAACTGTTAAATAAATTTTTAAAATCTTTGAGAATTGTAACAAAGTAATTGTATTTTAATAAACAATTATTTTATTTTTTTATTTTTTTTTTTAAATTGTACTTTGACCAGTATTGACTGTTTCATAAAATTCTGGTCTGTTGGAAGCATTGTTAGTTTAAAATGTAATAAAATATTATTCAAAGTATATAGCGGCTCGGGATTGACTGAACTTAACCAGATTTTTCAATACTCTAGATTTAAAGTTTAATAATCACATAAAGGGAACTTATAGTACTCGTTAGTTCTCGTGACAAAGTTATAATATCTCAAAATTACAACATCTCACTACTTATGTTATATGTCCCACAATAGAATAAGAGGTGAACCTATTATATACCAGGCACAAATATAAACTCCGAGCTACTATTTGGAATTTCACGTAAGAAAAACTCAATAATACTGGAATCGGGGATCTAACCCAGGACCTTACCACCAGTAGAGGTGCTTGCTATCACTTGAGCGATGAGACAGTTTTCGTTAATTTTCAAGAACTTTGAGAGAAGAAGGGTTTGGGACGTCATAGAATATATTTATGTCTTAATTAAATTCAAAGTTTAAGATTGCCAATTATTTATTACCTATGTAGTTGGAATATAACGAAGTAGACTTCACTATTAAAATAATAATTCTGTCATGTGCGGACATAGTTCGGAACACAAATTCGCATGGCATTAAACCAACCAAATTGCCTGGTATTACAACGAAAATTTATGTTCCGCATCCGATATTTAGCTGAAAATGTTACCTATCATTTGCATTCATAAATGAATTAAGTTTCGAAGTCGAGAAAGGCAGGGCAAACACAAATCACGGCCGGGGTGTAATCGACTTAATTTACTCGTGTTTTGTAATTAATAGCCTCAGCGTAATATTGCCGCGATGAGTGATATTCGCTCGTATGTCACACGGATTAATTCTGATATATCCTGAAAAGGTCGTGTCGTAGTACAGAAATTTCGTCCTTTACTTTTACAGCAATTACCGATAACACTGATTAACTTCACGATAGAATATAATACAGTACAATACAAAAAAAAAAATTATAAACGCCATATAAATTGCAAGCCCGATTGGCGATCGAGATGGTCTCAACTTCGATCCCCGGATCGGGTAAAGTTAGGTATTTCTATTTTGAAAATTCATAGTAATGCACTCTGCATTTATGACCAGTGTATAGCATACCCCTATTCAGTGAAGGGGCGTAAACGTAATTGATGGCATATGGGAGTGTACTACATTCTTCCACCTACCACTTCAGAGAAATACGGGCGAGATGTTTAAAATATATAGTAGGAACAAAAAAATAGGTAACAAGCAATTCTATCACGAAAATAGCGATTTAGTTGAGATTGCTCTGAGTAATGAGATTCTATAAAAATGTGTTCTGGTTGTACCTATATCAAAGCCAGTTTATTGGTTTCGTAATAACGAACTGCAATTGATGCAGTTTCCCACTAGTGAGCATGAGTATCAGCTGTAGTTAAAATTTGCAGTGTAGTCTACCAAGAAGTTTTGAGAACTATTACCGGGATAGTTGCAAATAAGTCATGGAGCGGTAAAACGTGTCGGAAATAGTTGTAAACCAAAATCCTTGGATCCTCAAACGTAGAGCGTGTCGAAGATTTCATGGCGGATATTCAGAGGAACTCGACGCGAGCAGTCTGAAAATATGTCAGCGTGGTATATAATCTTCGAGTACTTCTTGCGTTTGTTCTATAGAAATATGATTTGAAAGTGGGTCACAGTGTGAAAGGCGCTTTTAGATGCAAATTTTACTAAGAAATTCAGTTAGAATAAACTAGTGTAAATAAAACTCAAATATATCGTACGTATAAGCTCGATCTGTACTCTCGATCTCAACTAATAACTACAGAAGCAAACAAAAATAGAAAAAACAAAGGAAAGCATTTGTATGACATATATGGAACAAATCTGAGAATTTGAATGGTCTAGTCACGCGTACAGAAATACCTACATCAATAATAAAAATAAAAGAAAAACAGAGATCATTGTGTTGTAATCATTATAAGATACGTCATGGAGAAATAGGTGCACCCATCATACTATAATGTTCAAATATTTAACAGACTTAGGAGTCAATGTAACCTACTTGCGTGTACCGAACTATCGAACCAATTATAAGGAAAGAAAGTCCCTTTCTTAGAGGAACGTTCTAGAGAAACACGTGTTCGCGTCATACAGCTGAACATCATCATCTGATACATAATTTTATGTAAACTTACTCGTTTACGTAAAATGGTGATTGATATTCCTTCAGTGATAGCTACTCACATAAAGCTTGCTGTTTTTAAGCATATTGTAAAATTTGTTCTTCTTGGAGAAGGAAAATTGTGTTACTCTTCGCAACTTCATAGTTCCCTTGATGATAGTCATATCTCATTGGTTCGTTGCCCTGATTGTAGAACTTCGCGACTATAAAAACAACATGAATAACTTAAAATGCACCGACCGAATTCAATCTTCATTCATATCCTTTTATACACCAAACTTTCGTAAACGAATCTCCAAATATAATAAAAATATGTAGATAAAATCATGCGACAACTCATGAAAAATTTATTTCATACAATTTCATGACATTTTGCGAAGTGGATTAATAAAATGTTTGAATTGATCAAAGTGTGTACTTTCAAATGAAATTGTTATAATATTGTGCGTTTTCATATTTGACGTAGTTAATGAAGTCCAGTTAATAGTAACAAATATTAATGTCTTGAAACCTCGTTACAAACGGCCATCTGATGGCAAAATAAACCTGATGAAAGCTTGTGTTATGATAATTAAACGGCTAAATAACTAAATTAATAGGTAATCTTTTACAATCAGACAACAAAAAAAATACTTATGTTCATCATATATATTTGTTCTGGGTGGAAATCGAACCCAATACACTCAGTACAATACCAGTCAAACTACTGCAGAAAAATACATTTTATACGTAGTATGTTATATACGATTACGGTCCACAGTGCATGTTTATCATTGCGGCCGAAACGCCAGCTCCATAAGTCGCGACTATCAGTCACTACGGAGGTATCCAATAATTCGCTCCTTAAGGGTACCTCTACATATATCAGAGCGAAACGAGCAAGTGGGATGAACTGATGAGGCAGAGAGGAACGGTATACCGACTCTTATTTATCCGTTGAATCGGAGTGGATAGAATATGAACTAAGAAACTCATTGAAAAGAATACCGAATTGATTTTTTAACTCCAACAAGCCAAGAGGATAGGAGAATACATCTGACAGGCAGGTTAGGTCAGGTCAGAAGGTGACTCTAAATTATAGGTACACGTATGTCGATACAACGAGCGTGGCAATCGAATAGCTAAATGAATGAAACTGTATTTAGGCAATACTGCGTTTTGTAAAAAGGTGACAGGGGAACGAGCACAAGATCAAACAATGACTTAGATTATTCACCACTCTAAAATAAGTACAAAACGAAAAGTACACAATTAAGTTAAGTATAATAATTCCTTAAGTGTATAAGGGAACTCATGAACAGGAAAGAAATTAGGAACTTATATTTTTTTCCAAATTTTTTCATTTTATTTTAACATGGACAGTCCGTGTCACTGCAGTCTGTAAATCTGTCAAATACGTGCCTGTGTAATCGGATTTATAGAACCACGATGTCTATGGGCACGCAAACTTTAACTCTCATCATAAAACAACCCTGAAACCAACCGATATTCAAATGTCGCACATATCGATGCTCCATTCGTTGCGGTTTGTGGGTGTATGCAATATTCATGAGCGGAGTAGAGCCGGCTGTGACAGGTGTGTTCGGAAGTGAGCAGGTGACGCTAGCGACATCTACGTGACTATTGTTTAGTATTGTATTTCATAGCAATAAAAAATAATCCTTTATTCCTCAAACTATCGATGAATTGAAGCGGTGATTCTTAAAATAATTCTTTTTAGTAACAAATATCACAGCATTGCAACATAATCTGTTTGTTAGAGTGGCTGCAGCGCGACTGCTGATAGAGTGGACCTGGATTCGACCTCCGGGTCGGGTACTATTAGGTTTTTCTAATTTAGTTCACTGCTTATTCCATGATGGGACGTAACTTTGGTAAAATGGGAAGCAATACCTAACCTAGCTCTGCAGTTATCTTAACTGTAGCTTTATCCGCGCTGAACTAATTGTGAGAGCCTTGCCTAAGGGTAGGATATAAAAACTGTTTCCCGAGCGGATTGCAAACACTTTTTTGTAATGTCTCCAAAAGTACTGACCCCCATAATATTTTATACTCTAATTCGAATATCATATACATCAATCGTGGTAAAAATGTTAAAACTTAACTTAATCCTAGTAAATAAACCCATAACAATTTGTACATAACGTTCGATATACATATAACGCCATAAACAAAGACGGTGCGATCATTACGCGGTCAGTTCTCTCACAAAGCGTTTGCACTTAGTTCGAAAACAAGTTGAGATGCCAATTAAGTTATTTCATCCAACAACATCAGGCAACAAGTTAAAACTATAAGTTAGACATGTCAAAGCACGATTGTTTTCTGATCAATAAATTTTATTTTACTTTAGGTACCTACAATTATAACCCGTTGGGCACATAAATGACGTGATCTAACCTAATACAGTGCCGTAAATCGGTTATTTCATTTATCAATAAATCGATTCGCAATTGATATTTGTTGTCCTTTGCAATGAAACTTAGCTTAATGTGAACACTAAATGCAAAATAATTATTTGCATTGCATTATAAAATTAGGAATTGACTCTTTACTACTAATGAAGATATAAATCGTAGATGTAGTGCTGAAAGAACGTCGAGTAGACTTTGTTTTAGTCGCCGTTGTTACCGACAATACAGTTATACGAATTACGATTCAAAGCGGACCTAGGTTAAAACCTTAGCTAGAATTGTCGGTCATAAGAGTGAGGTAGTTGGAAAAATTTTTTTTTTTATAAGTATTACATACATTAATTAGGTTTGGAATATACTTTATATATTCACTTAAATGTTTGGTTTTATTGTACTGGTTTTCTTATGAAAAGGTAACTAAATAAATAATAAATTATATAACACATATTTTAAATAAATAATGTGAATTTTAGAATTATTATTACGTTTATTAATTGTGTGATCTATATCAAAATATGGTACAAGAAAAATAGATCTATTTAAACGTGAAACCAAAACCCATAAGTTGACAAATAAACCCTTTGAATCGGTTGGCAGACATAAATTATAATACACAAACCGGGTTCATTCAACCCGTTTCGAGCCGGATAAGCCTATCTCAAAATCTAATGTATGTTTGAAGAGTATCTACGCTATATAAAATTCCATAAACGGCTGCATGAACTAGAAACTGTACATAAGGGACCATGTTAACAAACTAATGCCTTATAGTGTTTTTACTTTTTAATTTCTATGAACTCATATGTTTTCGTCAGCTCTAATCTGTTGATGTTGCCATATATTAATTTTATAATATATTTTTATATAAATAATTTTATAATTTTAATACAATATAAGCTTTATATGAAGCGTAGTTTTTTGTTGTACATTTAATGAAATTTGTTTTGTTTTTTATATAATTTGTATTACGAGTTTAGCATCAACCGTTATTGATACTTTATAGGACCCAAATAGATATTATGAAGGTACTTCGGAATTCTCTCCAGAACCTTCTACCGTTTATATATAAAGGATTAATGATTGAACCATATAAGCCAGGCCCAAATATGTTTCTTGTTTACCAACGTCTCGTAGTGTCACGTCCGATTTACACGCATCGACGATCTTGTTACATATTGAGAGACGTGGCCTACTAACGCAAATTAATGAAATGTATCTATATAATGTACTTAGTAATAAACCTGAGAGTTCTCTATAATCCTTTCTAAGAGATATGATGCCTGACAGATCATACTTGGCCAGCGTGGCAGACTATAGCCTCAAACTATCTTAATCTCAGAGAAAATAATGACTGTTTTTCTACGTCAAAACCGTTTAAATCGATTTAGATGAAATTTGACTTGAATCATAGGTAGGAATATGTTTCAATATGGCCAATAAAAACAGGTTTAAAATGAGTTTTGATATATTGTCTACCAATTGTTTGTTTGTTTGTTTGTAAAACGGAATATCGACTCATCTAACTGCATATGTATATATTAATTTTAATATATAGGTATACATAATATAATCAGAGAAAACGGGGGAGAACGGATATCATTCTCGTGTTTCCCTGCAGGCGCTGATCGCGGAAGCGGCAGGCAACGGGCCCATAAGGCACAAAAGGCCAAAGCCTACAATAATATTTTAGATAAAATTGGCTTCAATATAATTTAAAATAAACACAAAGAGCAATAAATTTTTGCTCGTGTGTGTGATTATTCATTTAATTTTTTTTTGGTTATCTCAAAGTTATACTGTGGTTCTGTATTTCTATCAAAATGGACCAGTGTAATTAAGGCAGTTTCTTATTTTTTTAGTTCTTCATAACATCGTAACATTTCTTTAGCACTTTTATCATTTATAAACCGACTGAAAGAAAATGTTATCACGTCTGTATTCATTGATATTCACTGAGAATTCAGCCGTCACCATCCAAAGGCAGCATTATGTTTACGATACCACCAAAATCCGAAGACTCATCTTATCTCAGATGTACGAACGTATCTAGGCAACACTGCAAACTTTTGATCCGTCGTCAAAGCGGCACATTGTCATTCAAGCATCGTATTGATTAATGACGCCGCGAGAGATGCCGCAAAACAGTGGAAGTTGAGCCGAACTCGGCGAAGTTTTAAGTGAACTATCACCGCCATGTGCGCGCCATAATTCATTAAACTGAATAAAAGTGTCACTTGAAAGTGTGGCCGGCAACCAGTCGTCGAGTAATACAGATGCAGACAGGGGTGAAATTGAAAACATATTGTTCTTTGTTATTGTTTATTTGAAAAACATGTAAGAAAAACTGTTGTATTGCACTCGTGTGTAATATGACCGCATCCTTGTCTTGATCTTGTGAAATATAATTAATTTATGCACGGAAATATCCATGCATGAGTTCTCGGTGTATGCTATGGATAATAAACAAATATATTCAAAATTAAGCTTTGAAGTTCATCAGAAAGTTAATCTATAATAAGGATAGGCTATAATATCCTATTTTCTAAAAATATCAAGTGTCTACATAACTACGTACGTAGTTATACTTCCAAACATGAATATGACGTCATCGCCACAAGAAATCTACATATATTTACGATCGGCAATGATCACGTAACATTGTTATTTATACACTCATTTGTATTATTAATATTATATCGACTCTCCAAATCCCTTACGGGATAGGCAGAGAGCACCGGGTGACAAATATCAAATCTATCCGTACAGACCTGACCCGTGTCTTCATTGTCTATCCTTTTCTTATTCATTAATCCTGCATACATTCTGCATAATATACATAGAAAATCATATTACAAAGTATAACATTAGGTCTATATGTCCCCGAAGAGGTAGGCATACACTTCCACGTCACAACAGTTACGTTATACGTCTACGGGATAAGCTTATTACCACACACCGGACACAAATTCAACCGACGTGCTACAGACAACTTCAAGATAAAAAAACCCAATAATACTTAATCCGCCCAGGATCGAACCCAGGCTACTTGATCAGCAGTCGCGCTTGTGAGCACGCACGCAACGAAGCAATCTCAACATAAAATATAACAACCGCCGCAACAATATATGACTGCCTCGTTGGTCGAGCGGTTGCAAGCGCGACTGGCGATCGGGAGGTCCTGGGTTCAAATCCCGGGTCGGGTGC
>DWFV01001756.1:0-10691 GCA_018246775.1 Parelbella machaon machaon | reverse complement strand
TAAAAAAATTACTCACATAAACAAATAAATATTTTCCTAGAACATAAGTAATTCTCATGAAACCTTTTAGTATCTTTGAGGAGAAAAATGTGCTTTTATTTATACGCAAAGTGAAATAATTTCGTCTTTTATGAAGTTTATATTATAACATCCTAACATAAACGTAAATGGATGGACATGAAAAAAATTTCTTGCAACGCTTATGGTCGTGTCGCGCTCGTAAATCATAAACAATATGTTAACTAAGCGAGGCCGTATACTGTCAGCTTGTACACTATAACAAATTATATAATGAATGGACATAGGAAAGGGATCTTGAAACGCTAGTAGTCATGTCGTGGCCGTGTAACGGAAACGATTTGCAAACTGAAGCAACTCTGTGTAGTCGTAGCCTTGGTACGGTACATAGCAATTTACGTACTACGGACAGCACATTAAATCGGTAGTCTCAGATGTGAATCAGTCCAAAATAACAGTTATTGCCGTGTTGATAGCCTTCAGAGTAGTCCGCAAAATGTGTAACTTACGTTTGTGTGTTTGACCAAATAGCCATTTAGCTACAATTTGGACCAGCAAAGTGTAAAGCGGTCCAAGCTGCTCCAGTAGCCTAAGAAATAGTCTATAACCATAGACATGCTAGTTTGCGTGGTGGCAGCCTGTATCGCTCACTGCATTCATTGATTGCTAATATATAAAAAACATTACCGTTCGCAGCCTAGGATGTTTTAAAACAACAGCATGCATTGTACGCCAGATCAGTATTTCATTTCCATTAAAAGCCCTAAGTCTTGCAAGATTAAAAATCCCTCAGCAACTTACGAGTAAATTTCTTAAATGAAAATCATTTTACTAAAAGTCGGGACACTGATAGAATTTTAATCAAGACCACAGGCAACGTTCGCCGCTAAAAATTTCGTATTATTTTCGCGTAAATATTAAAACTTCCGCTTTGGCTACTTTACCTGGATTTTTGCGACAAAGCGATTTATTAAGAGATGAAACTATCACTACGTTCTGTTTCAATACGGCTTTTAAAGAAATTAAAACTGATCGCTGTTTAATATCTTCGGAGATTACTTTGCGTCGGCAACTTCAAAGTACCTACGATACGATGCTGCGAGCGATGTTTTCAGTTTTTTAATGGTGTATACCTATCATTTTAGTATATTCGAGTTTAGACAATTTATAAAATGTTCTGCACACGAAATGTAAATACTGAGAACTTTTGATACTATGGAGAAAAGTTGAGAAAACCAAGGTGTGGTGAATAAATTGTGATTATATTGAGCGATAGAACAGGCATAAGTCTCTGCAATAAGACAAATCAATATTACACACACATACCTACATAATATATGTGGGTGCGTGTGAATTGTAAGTATTTAACTAAAATACTGCAACTCTATAAATGGAATAGTCGCTATTGAAATATGTATATCCAGTACACTAATAACTCGCAGTCATTCGCAGGTAACAATTAAAAGGAAATAGAAGGATTTCTTTTTGTATAAGTAAATGGAAAAGATGGCGATGGATAAGCTGGTGGTAAGTGGTGGTTATAGTTGTTCTTGCCTAATAATTGCTTCTGTTAATAACTTAGAACTTACAAATAGTTAGTTACACAATATTTACTTTAAATAACTTCTTCATTATTTGACTAGCATTTAAGTAGCTACCAAAGAAGCCAGAAGCACAGTTAATAGTTCTTATGTAATACGAGAAATATGTTAAGAAATTCCCAGGAAACATTTTTAATTTGCTCGTGGCAATGATGGAGAATTTATTGAAACCTTCGCAGTTTCTACTGTAGATTAATTATATTCCTTAATGAACTCCAATTAGTGAGTGAAGCCATCAATCTTCAAGTCGACGGGGGTGATATATGGCTGGGAGGGGTTATAAATTATTACAGTTCATATCTCTGAAATTCTCAATATTGTATTTAGTGGAAATGAAAGATTACGCTAAATTATTTTTTAAACACTCGCTATATTAGCTTTGAAACTGATCGTATATTTAGTTTGTGTTTAAAACAATGGTACCTACTTTAATTTAAAAATATTCATACACTCCCATGTTTACCCAGTTACGTTTACGTCCCACCATGGCACAGATCATGTACAGATATAAAAGATTGATATTTAATTATCTTTCAGGTATTTGTCGTATTTAGTGAATCCTCTAGTCGATGTCAACAACTATTTTACTAACCACCTGCGACATTTTGAACACGCTCAAAATACACGTTGGCAGACCAGTTTAATACATTGTTCAAGCAAACGCGAAGCCTGCTGCAGACGGGCTCATGGTATAAAATATTGTGCATATCGACAAGGGTGTGTCGAAGTAATCCTGTAGGGAACATGAAACATTTGTTTACTAAGCCTGTCGGCCGGAAATTCAAATAATGGAGGTAAGCGTACGTGTCAGGTGTAGATCGAGGTATAAAAATAATTTCCGATTTATATCGTACACTGTGTATTAAGATAAATTACTGAAACACAGGCTTAATTACCTTGGAAACGATACCGCTTAAAAAAAAACAACTTCAAGAATTTAATAGTGCGGTAAAATTAAAACAGATTATTAATTTAAAATTGATACGACATATTCAAAATTGGAGTTTTCGAAAGATGAACATTAAATGTAATAAATTCAAAGTAAACAATTGTGTCAATAGAACAAGATAATAAAAATAGCTTATAAAGTTTGTAAAATGGTAACAATCATTTTGTAAATGCGAGTATACCTAAGCCTATTTGTTACGTTTACGTCAAAACCTCTGAACACTTTTGTCGACATTTGATAAGGAGATAGCGTGAGCCGTAGAAAAGGAAGTTGGCTGCCTAGAATACTAAACGAAACATGTATTAAGGGTTAAGCCACGAACGAATTCAACGGTAAAAGTAAAAAGCCATTACATATAGTAGGTTTGTAGAGGCAGATACATTACGCTATAGGTTAGTAGTCAAATTTCTGCTCCACAGTTAACTTTTAAAATACAATTAAATATTAGCAATGCTGTTAGGTCCATCGCCGTATTGGATATTTTTATAGAACGATATCGTTTAATAAATAATATTCCTTTTTTCCTAAAAATAACATTTACAACGTAACATCACGCCTGTATCTCCCGATGGGGTAGATAGGAGTGCAGTAAACAAACACGTTTCACCACTTACGTATTAAATAAAAAAAAATGTTTTTTTCGGAAATGTATTTGGAAAGGCTCGAGGCTTTCCTGTGGTCACAGTGCAATGGGGACGTTGAAGTGGTCTAGACGGTTGATGGGCGACTAAAATGGTAAAAAACTTTACCGGATATTTCAAACAAAACTGTAATATTGAGGTTTTCCTTTCTAAATATAAATTAAAAAAAAAAATATTAACTCTTAAAAAATTATAAATTGATTTTGCTAATTTAAAAAGGCATTTAAAATACCCAGCCGTTCTCAAAAGATTACTTGCAAGCTTATTGTTAATAAATGTTAATATTTCAGGAAGGCCAGGGATTTTTTTATTTATAAAAGTTAATCAATTAATAATTAACACGTTTATAATCCGTTGTTAAAAATTAGTGACATTAAATATCGTATAATTATATTGTTAATATTCACGAGGAATTCATTATATACTTTTATATAATTAGACTTGACTCAATTAAGTAAAACCTCAGACTGAATTATCTCACATCGATGGGGAATGAAGTGAATTGATATCAATTACCATTGGGATGGAAACCTATTAATTAGTACTGATTAGCGGATCATGCGATTAAATGAATATTACCTATTAACGTTTTTCAATTCAAACAAGTAAGATTTATTTAACGGCTTTGCTGGAATAATATTATAACTTGCCCACTTGGATTAAGTCCTATTTAACTTTATAGTCATTGAAGCATTTTGAATATATTCCTATTCGTTACAATCATGTCGCTCTAAACTACAATGTTTTTTGTATATATTTGTGTGTACAAATGCACATTTTTTACGAATTGCTTCCTGCACTTGACACCGCTGACATTCAGTTTTACTGGATAAACGCACCGAGCTATGCTGCCGCAAATATAAAACTGGATTCACTTGCGAGCGATATTATACGTCGGCTGATAAAATTTAAATTCGTTTCTGTATCCGAAGAAGTCTTATTAAGTCATGAACGAAGCTTTAATGTGTGTCACTATTTAATATTGTTGTACCCGTTCATTAAGTAAACAAGTGTTAACTAGCTACGAGTCTCTGCCTACCCCTACGGGGTTTACAGGCATGATGTTGTATTTTCAGAATTTTATTCATTGCAACGTTGATTCATATATACGCATTAACATATACGCATCGAAATTAAGCCTAACGTTGAATCACAAACTACACAAACAGAGACAAACTAGTCCTCTCGGTAACGTTTTGATGCCCGACGAGTCTCTAATTCAATGGAGGCATTGTCCGATATGTGCTGTCGGTACCAGACATGCGTACTCCAACACTGCATATAATGTATTTCCCAATACGAATATAACACAGATATTAGGTATATTAATCGTGTTCTGGATTAATGGATTTCAATTTCTGGGTAGAAATTTTTCTAATTAAATGTGTACTGAGGTCGAGTTAACTATTTGTTATATCTATTTTTGGAAACATCCATATTTTACATAATTATTTTCGTAAGTTTTTTTTGTGATGTCAAAGACAAGATATGTATAATCTAATAATCTGATGACAAAATATCACCCAGGTCAAACTGATTTTAATAGGTTACACAAGCACCTAGCGTTGCGAAAAACAGTATTTCTGAAGTCAAATATTTATGAAACGACGGATACCATTACCGCTAACGTTTCATGGCTTTCGAAGTTTTCTTTGCTTTTTGCCGCAATTCGATGGGGCCATTAGCTTCGGAAGGCAATTTCGAATAACAGCTTCCCATAACTGCATTAATAGTTATGTGTTCACTTAAAGGAAAATAAAGGATATAAAAAAACCCCAGACCTCGTAAGTTCGCCGTCTGTGAGACGGAAAACTTGATTTTTAACTTAGCCAACTTGTCCTCGAGAAAAATAGCGAACGGCAGACGATAAATGGTTATTTGTGTAAAGGAATAAAATTACGGTGCTGTATTATGAATTTATGATGCACTATTGGTTCGATATCACACAAAATAAAGTACAGTATTCGATTTGTAAAAAAGTATTATCTATTTATATGTATTACACACATTTTTTGTATACTAGTTCATAGTATATTATTTCCCATAAAATATATTCTATAGTATCCATGTTTTACTTTATCATCAATTTTATCAACATCTATACATTATTATGTGAAGAGAGAGGTCTTTATCCCTTTTTAACCATGTTGAGTTGAAGAAAAAGTAAGACAATTGACATAGTCATTCATTGTAAAGGCAATGGGACTGACGAAAGTTGAATTTATGTATTTAATATATCATCATCATTATCAGCCCACTACCGTCTACTGCTGGACATAGGCCTCTCCAATAGCAAAATAATAATCAAATAAAGCACTCATAACTATCAAAATCAAACACGTAAATATTAATAAACACTGACAAAATAACGTTTATAACTTAAAAAGAAAAATTTGGGTTCAACTTTTTGTCTATACCTAATAATATTTTAAATACTCACGTAATTTCATTGTCTATCAGGTTTAATGTTTGAAAGATCACCTTGACCTTGAGAAAGGACATGCGCTCATAAATTATGGAATACTTATTAAATGATTCGTAAAATATTAAAACAAGAGATGAAAAATGAACAGGTATTAAATCATTTAGATGGTAACGCGAACGGAATATCTGTTAGAAACAAATAAAAAATAAAAGCTCGAAGTAATTGTTGAAAATTTAACGTAACATCACGCCCGTAATTGCCGAAGGAGTAGGCAGAGAAGTGTAGTACACTCCCACGTTACACCAGGTACGTGTTACGTCCGATGGAATAGACAGTGGAGGTGGCGAAAATTTAAAAAGGTGAGGTAATAATTCATTATACGAATTTTTAGTTAACACTTCGTCGCCATACACATAATGTTGTCACACTAAGAAGTTTAACTTTTTACTCAACAAAAATATTCATATTTCCAAAGCGAATGTATGAATTTCGCATTATTCCCTGCAAACCACTAATACTCTATGCCAAAAGATGACGTGTACAATGTTCGAAAAGCGATAAAGCCCGGATAAGTATCTCGAAAACTACGGTCTGTTTTCACCTATTTTTGCGATGGCTTTTGTTTTGACATTGTGAGAATGTTGGAATCGCCACGAACACGGAATTTAGTGTTTAAAAATATCCGCGGAAGCTATTCTCTTTTGTTATCGGAAAAATCTTTCCTCTATATGGAGCTGGCTTAAAGTTTCATGTCATATTTTCCAATCCATGCAGTATTCATAACAGACATTCCAATTTAGATAATAAGAATTTATACATTTCCATTTTATATAATCCATTATACATAATTACAAGTCGTCTTCCATTACACACAGATCTATAAAATATTAAGCAGTGTAGAGCAGGTCTCTGTATCGATTCGTAGCGGTACTCAGACGTGGATTTTTTATGTCACTAGTTATATTAGAAAACGACAGAGCATTAGTCATTCCAAAATCGATGATCGTTTCCCAAGTTCTGTATCGTACAGTACGACGCTGTCGTAGCTACACAGTCTACAACAGTAAGTCTCTGCGTGAGTATTCTGGCGTTTGAATTGCCCACATTCCTATTTTATATACTGGTTTTTATGTCTTTTATAATGCGTCTGTCTTTTCTTGCTGATCAGCGCCGTTAATGACGTCTCCTGTTATTCAGCCATGTGTTATTGTTACCATGTGTTTCTAGTTTTCAAATTACTTTACGAATCTGCAAATATATTTAAATGTATATAATTTATTCAGTGCTACTAGAGAGGCCTATGTCCAGCAGTGGACGGGAGTAGATTGATTATGATGATGATTTAAATTTGTCACAATGTGATACAATTGAGTCGATCTTGACGATTGGCTCAACTAAAGTGAATTCCAAGCAAACTCCAACCTTTCAAAACCGATATAGTGTGACAACACCCGATAATATCATTCTATAGAAACTCTCTTCTTCGCCTCGACGACGCGTATTGCATTCAAATGAAGTCCTTTCAAGCCTTCACGGTACTCCTTTAGGTAGTGTCAAATAAAGCAAGTGATATTTTACTTTCATTCTGAGTTACGGCATATCATAAAATATGTACCTTAAAAATATAACTTTCCATTTATAATGCCTAAATTATCTTTTTTACGTTATAACAGCACTTAATTTACATATACATATTTTGCTTAATTTTACTTAACTTATATTTATACATATTTCTTATTAATATTTATGTTTTAATTAAAGTAACTATATATGAATAATCTAACTAATCCAGAATATCATCAATCTATCATTATTCTAATAATAGTCAAGTGAAAGAAAAACAATGGACACGCCCAGTGTATAGATGTGTGATCACAAAATGGAAAGAGTTTGCAAATAAAAATAAGTGCATCACCTCGAATAGACAGAATATGGTTGCAAATGTATGGAATAGAATTTGAAAACAAACACAGAACCAATCAAAACGTACTATGCGTTTGGATAAAATTAATAAAATATTTGTGGACGAACCCCAAAAAAAAACAGGTTTCATGTCCACAACACTGAATTCTTTTAAAAATTGCGTTTTTACGCGTTATATTTGCGCAAAAAATAGCTCGGATAGTTTTAGTTACACTAAGGTTTTTATAAAATCCTATTCGGTTCGTACAAACAATTCGGTTTGTGGTCTCCAAGAGCGCAGTGTTGTATTTTTAAAATATTATAACAGCCCTTAACGTATAACGTGGATTTAGTTAGTACGAGTACGTATTCGCAGACATCTTTACGAAACTTGTCGTGTTATCCATGAGTACGACACCCAGGGCATTAGACTACGTAATCTAAAAGCATTAACAAAACACAGAAATATCCGTAGCTATTTATAAGATGTACATTAAATATATTATTACAGTAAAATAACGTCACAGCGTCATAATATGACTTTTCACACATCACGATTGATAAATGTTACGACTGATAAATTCGAATTATACATTTTCTTAACGTAACATCAAGCCTATAATCCCTGAAGGGGTGAAGAAGGCAGAGGAGTGTAGAACACTCCCACCTTACACCAGTTACGATTATGCCCCACAATGGAGTAGGAGATGAGTCTATTGTCATACACCGGGCACAGATCCAGTCTCCGAGTCACTACTAGAACATATATGTATTAATTTGCTTACTTATTTTATTTAAAAAATGCATTTCTATCTTGATGAAAACAAAATGTAAATTAGTTTTTCTAGGCTTGGAATCGCTTGACGATTTGTATTATGCATCTGTGGAGGAACTGGTTATTGTCAATAGAAATAAATTTTTTTCTGATAAATTGTACTGAGCTAAATTCTTCGGAGAATCATCTAATAACTAAGCAATTTGTAGCAAAGTGTCAAATGAATCACCTTAGATATGTGCATGCAAACTGGGTAACATCTTTCACATCAGTGTCGGATTCCTAGATGGCTGTAGTACAATCAGTACCTCAAAGTTCTTTTAAAGGACACAGAGATCCACCGGCGGTTAGTAATGAAAATGCAGATTGCGCCCCACAACAGTCCACCCCTGGGGGGGGTGATTAAGCTGTCAAAATATACCCTTCACATTTATTTAGCTCTGCATAAAAATTCCATTGTAATTAAACTTATTTACTGGATTCTTCTGCTAATATTCAATTTGATTACATATATGTTTACATCTTCGGACAAACATTTGAACCGAATTTATTAATTTAATTACCGATTAAAAGTAATGCACATGACAATAAAATATTATAACAAATTACTTGAGACGTTTATAATGAATGCGACAATTTTAAATAATACCGACCTGTTCTATAATAAAATATTAAAAGTACATATATCACACTCGTAGTAAACAAAATACCTTTCTAATAACTACGCAGTATTCCTATGTGAAAACTATTAGCTGGATACTTACAGTTTCTTAATACGGGGAGTACACCTTGTTTAAACTTTTGTCCCCGTGTGATTAAATGCTAAGCTGTAAAGTTTTCCCTCACACTAAATATACATGAAACCGCCGAAGTTCCTGTAATACCTGGCTACAATTTCCGAACTAAGTTCGTGTGGAGTCGGCGAACAATTTTCAAGTTTTCAACGTCAGAACTTTATTTTGTAGTGTTATGTTCACGCAGTCATGTTAATAATCGCAGCAACGTGCAGTAGTTCCGAGTTTTACTGTAATCGTTTTCTCTGCTTCTGTAATTGTTTTCCGACAAGCGATTCAACGTGGACCTATTTGAAGAATTAATGTTAAACAATTTGTTTGAGCCACAATATATAATAACGCCTCATTTGTTACAGGATTCACTAATTATATGTTATGAATTTTGAACCAGACACCACAGTGTTTTAGTAATGATTGATGTTCACCAATTAATAGTCACAGATGGTCATCAAGTATAATGCGTGTATTTAATTGATCCTTTAAATTCCACTATTAAATCTCTATAAAAATCTAAGCCGTCGTATTTTGTAATGAATCTTTTTTCTGACGTAAAGTATAAAAAAAATACCTTTCGTATCGAGCCACAGAAAAATCACCGATCATTACTTTTAACTTAGAAATTTCCACAATGAGGCCTGAGACCAATACAAGTGTCATTAAAACTCTAAGTTTTGAGAGGTATTTTTAAAACAGATTTATTCATTATGACACCAAAATCGTTCTGCTCCCAACATCGACAGTCGCTCTGGTTAGTTCACTTACTTTGGCTCGTTTTCTAATATGTCACAACCGAACCTAACAAATCTCAGCGATACTGGGTTCTGTATAGAAAATAGGTGGTGCTTTAATATCAATTTTCATAAGCCAGCAACCCAAACTCAAAGCTCGTACATGTGATAACATCAAATTAAAAAATGGCATGTTTTTAAGTAATGATAAATAATTTAATAAAAGGGCCGATAATTAATAACATTAAAGTTATTTAGTACAGCAGAACATAATAATTTCGTCACTTTGAATACAATTCATTTGTAAGTTATTTCTATATCAATTAGTATATATACAATAATTAATATAAACATCGCGTTATAAAAATACATACAAAAAGAATCAAGTAATATTATTCCGAAAACATAACTGCAAAAATTCCGTTTACATCAAACTAGCGCGGTGCTCAGTTGTGATACATAAAGCTACATTGTGATGTACAGTATATTTGTCAAGATCATCTATATTCATATTGTCATTAGCTGGATTCGCTAGACAAGAATATACGACAGTCATTCCAGAACACGTCATAACAACGGCATTCCAGTTGTCAGTTCGTTAAACTCCTGACTTATCTCGACGTCAACCAGGATAACAAAATAGGGTGAGTACAAACTCCCTACTGAGAATCATTATAAGCTTTCTTGTAAACTGTAAATATATGAAAAAATAAAGCCTTTATTTTAATATATAAATTAATAATTTATATACTAAATATTAAATTATTATATGTATATTAAATATAATATTAATACCTCGTTGGTAGAATAGTTGTAGACGCGACTGCCGTTCGTGAAGTCCTGGGTTCAAATCCCGGG
>DWFV01001755.1:0-10691 GCA_018246775.1 Parelbella machaon machaon | reverse complement strand
CCAACCCGCACTTGGCCAGCGTGGCAGACTATGGCCTTAACCCTCTCAATATGAGAGGAGACCCATATTCCAACAGTAGAATAACAAATGGGTCGATTATTATTATTATACTTACATGATCTGTGCTGAACATTTCGTCTAGCTGAAGTTCATAGAAGTTAAATATCCGTATTATGAGAATTTTTGGCTAGTGCATCCTTGCAGTCCACAATTGGAACCCAAGTGTTACTACTGCTTTTATACTATTCCAAAAAAATTAAACAAAAAAACAAAAACAAAACAAAAACACAAAAACAAAACAAAAAAAATACAAAATTTTATTATCTTCTTCCAATATGTTATTTTCACAAATAAATTTAAACTCATCCATCCACCAGCCGCCATCTGATCTACGCCACTTCACCCGGTCCTGGATCTTACGAATCCAGCTTTATCCATTTGTGAACCATTTATCTTTACTTATTACAATTTTGCTTTCAGATTTCAAATGTACGGACGAAGGTTTCTTCCAGCATCCGCGCGATTGCAAGAAATACTTCTGGTGTCTCGACTCTGGGCCTTCTAATCTTGGCATAGTTGCTCACCAGTTCACTTGTCCATCTGGTGAGATCACTTTTGAATTACCCTTAACAAACACTCATATTCTGCTTACAGTTATAAAATTGTAAGCAAGGGATAATAATGCATAATTCATAAGATTTAACATACACTTTTATTTTATTCCCTTTGTGTTTTAAGTTTCTTTGGTCGAAATGGCTATTTAGTTTGGCTACAATAAATACAAAATAATAAGACGCGCTACAAAATAATAAGAATAATATTTGATAAATATTTGTTTTCTATTCTTTATTGATTTCACAAAACGAGGACTTAATCACTATCATGGCTATCTCTACCAGTCAACTCTTGGTAATAGTGTAAAATTAGGGCAAGTCACATCAATAAAAAAATATTTTAAATTTATTTTACTGGAACCAATATTCACTCCATCTTTCCAGGTCTTTTCTTTAACAAGGCGGCGGATTCATGCGACTTCGCGCGCAATGTCCTCTGCAAGAAGCCCGCGGCGACCACCAAGGCCACGACCAAAGCAACCGTTACCACCACCACGACCACTACGACCACGACCACTCGACGCCCAATCAGACTGACATCCAGAAACTCCTTGCTGTTCAGAACAACGACGACAACTACACCTGTACCTGAGGTAGGATTTGATGGAAACACGTGTTAACTATTCCCTTTGAAAAAACACTGTAAGTTACTCAAATAAGTCAAAGCATAAGTTTCGTTTACGTTACTTTTTACTTAACTTCAACTAGATTACTGTAATCACTCGTACAGAGAATATAACATATATGTATACATCGACCCCACAATATCTATATGTATAAATACAATACCGTCCCTTATGCATCAAATAAATGTCCGTAAATCAATAAAGTAATTGTAATATTATTCACTAACAGGATATAGAAGAAAGTGAAGAAGAAGAGGAAACTATCTCAGGGGATAATTCCGACGTGGACGCAGAGGATCCTAAAGTGATTAAGGAACTCATTGACCTTATTAAAAAAGTCGGTAAGTATATAAAACATAGGGTAAATATATTAAAAGAATAAAAACAATCAAAATCGTTTGTCTTTTCATTAATAATGAATCAATGGGATGATCTGAATTTAAATAGACACTAAAAGGTAAACTTGCAAAAATTTAACATTGGCAATATGTACATTGTACTATAATATTTGTATTAAAAAAACATTTGGACTGAAACTTACACAGTATAGGGCGTTTCTAAGAATGTATTGTAATTCTTGGAACCTCGCATCATTCAATGGTTATTATATTCATTGTTGAAGATATTTCAAACATTAATGTATATTTTATTTCACCAGGTGGAGTGGAACAGCTGGAGAAACAATTGCATCTTTCTGAAACATCAGCGAGTACCGGTGGACTAGTATCCACAACACAGTCACCCTTCAACAAGCGACTGTACCAGAAAGTTCTAGAAAGAACGAGAGGAAAGAATCGGTGAGTTAAACATCATCAATAGATGTTATTCAAAAACTGTCAAATCTCTCCATAATATAAATTGTCTAAAAGAAATCGAGAAAAAAAATGATTGTCATCGATAATTGTAATTTGAAAGACTTTTTACCCTTATCAAAATTATTCGCTGAGTTGATGATTCATCGATATTGAGGTTGAAAACATGAAATTATTTGCCCTTCATTTCATATTTCCAAATGTTGATCTGACAGGTTTGGTAACAACGAGAATAGCATTGATGGCAATGGACAAAACAGTAGGCGAGCGCCTCAAAACGCTGGGATTGAACCCACTGCTGACAAGGACAAGCTCCTCAGGAAGGACAGGCCACAGTAAGCTAACCTAAATAAATTCATCTATTTATAGTCGCATTCTCTACCAGACAACCCTAATATAAGAAAAAAGAGATGAACTGTGTGACAGGCCCATTGGTCTAAAGTAAGCGAAATGCTGAACTGATGGTTATGGATTTGATTTCCACGCAAAAAATATATTTGGGTGACAACACAGAGAAATTCTTCAGTACGAGTATTTGATAACATAAATATACATATATGTGAAATTTATCAGTTTTCTGAATACCATGAATCGCCTCGAAGAATTAGGTCTGTCTGTCACAAGAATATATTATTAAGCATGAAATGTTTTTTTTACATATTTCACAGATGATTAGTATATTCATATATTTTATCTGAGTGTACATATTCAGCTTACATTATAATCTTCAAGCTTATTTTCAATATCGGTTACTTTATGATGTATTGTTATTACTTGGTAGGTTTCACACAGTAAATCCAAAGAAAATGAAAAAAGTATGTATATCCCAGAAACTTTTCTAGGTGATGTTTCATTTTATTCGTTCAATTATTGTCATATGATATAGGTACACAACTATTAATCGAACAAGACCTTTAACAACAACGCAAGAGCCAGAGAGCGAAGAGCTAGAAGAGGAATCTGCTGAAGAGGCTCCACTGACGCGGGCGAGAGCTGCCGATCGCGAGCTCAGCATGGCCACCACGGTCAAACCACTGCAATACGTCAATATACGACGACAGAGGCCCACCACCGCAGCTGCGACTCTAGACGATGATAACGCTTCCAGGTAAAACTAAAACATACCCAAACAAAGCTAAACTAGTCATATCTTAATATAAATGGTAAACGAGTCTTGGATGTAACAACTTGCTAAGAAAATCTTTATTCATTTTTCCTGTAAATTTATACTGTACTGAACATTTTTTAAATAGCTTCCACTATTAAACAATACATACTTTGTTCTGTTACCAGAAGTCTTTCTACACATCTTAAATCTAAATTATAACTAGCATGAAAAAATTTTAACGCTAAAAGATAGGACAGACCTTCGGTGTTATAAAAATTAGTTTACATTCGAAAAAATTCATAATATTTTGTAATAGACACTATAAGAATATATAATAGGCCTAAACTTGATTTTCAGAAATGCTTTATTCGATCGCGTGGAGTCGTACGTAGCCCTTTCTGAAACGGCCAACAATGTAGAAATAGCGAACGCGAAACGCGAAAGTATACCAGAATACGTCACCATCAGGAGAAGCAGACCAACTACTGAAGAAGCTACTACTGTGCAGTGAGTACTTAAAATGAAATTAAAAACATCAATCATTATTCGATGTACATATAACTATTTTATTAAACAATTATTTTGTATTTCAGATACCGAAATCCTGAACAGGAAGAGGAATCACAAGAAACAGCTCCAGAAAGAGAGATTTCATCCCCATCCTCTCAACCTCAATATACTTCAATAGTTCGAACTCGATCCACTACCCTGCCACCGCCCGAGGAGCCGAGTAGTCCTGATCCTACAACCATTTTATCGGTTCAAATATCGTCATTACTAAACTCTCCTAATTCTGCGGAGAAAGAATCTCTGGAACCCGAGACGACATTAGCTCCGACGGAACCTGAACCTACAATTGCTTCAAGTACAACAGTTTCGACAACGACAACTACAACTCAAGCACCAACTACAGCCGCATCCCCTAGTCTTCCCACACGACGAAGTCTTATACGTCGGCGAGGTTCCACTTCCACCACTACAACAACAGCGCCGGTATCTTCAACTCAGGTGAGTTCTAGGAATTATTCTTTTATACGTCGACGACGACCTTTATCTCAACCCAATGAAATATCCTCTGACTCTGCAGAATCGTTAGATATTTCTAGAAAAATTAGATCTACCACACCTGATAGTCTTGAAGTGGATATTAAAACCAATAATGAGCGTAGAACATTTAACAGATTTAGGAATAGATTCCAAAGTACACGAAGTGACGATTCAGTGCCTGCTGCAGCTGTTTCTAGAGGTCAGTACGGACCCCAACCTGATCAAGATGAATTGATATCGTTAACACCGATAGACGTCAACATTCCACAATTTATACCCAGAGAAAGCCTTAACGAAAGAAATGACAACCTCATTCGTGGCAGAACATCTTCTACTGTAGCTGATGTAGTAGAAGACAGTGAAGTATCAGCTGCCACTATCGACGAAAGACGTCCCACAATAGTACCAAGAGGACGCAACAGGTTTTTACCATTTACTGCTACTGAAGCTTTAGGACAATCTATAGTTACAGAATCGCCTAGGAATCAAAGGCGACAAACATTTGCTAGGTTTTCTCCACGGCCTTTTACAAGGGTATCTAGTACTACAACATCAGCAGTGCCAGAAGACGAACCAGAAGATATCGTTGAAGAAGTAGTTTCTCAGAAGACTCCTCCTCGTTTACCTTTTGGTAGAACACGACCCTCAACCACGAGACCCATTATACAGGCCAGAAAATTACCATTTTCTTCTCGACAGACAACTACTCAACAAACCCTTTCCTCTGTAAGTGACGATGAAGAAGTAGATAATAAAAATGACGATATTAGTCTTTCTGAAAGCGCTATTGAGGAAAAAGAACATGAAGAAGTATTAGATAATAAGGAACAACAACCAAAACGCCGTATTGTATTTAAAAAGATTGTATTACCCGAAACTGCCACGTCCGATAATAGTGCAACTACTGAATTAACCACAGATGATAACGGTAAAAGGAAATTTAGAGTCATTCGTCGACGGCCTGCTTCACCATCTCCGGTAACTAACCCAACCGAAGTTTTAACAGAAACTACCACAGCAACGGTGCCAAGAATTCGCAAAATAATTCGTAAAAAATTAAAACCAGCAGATGATGGAGCTGAAATTATAGCAAAGTCAGTCAGTTCGCTTGATACTGGTTTTAAATTTCTTACAACTGATACTGAACCTAACTATGGGGAACGAACAAGAACGACATTAATATCATCAACAACAACGACCACTACTACTGAAAATTCTGATGATTCATTCGATGAAACTTCTATTTTAGACATTGAATTAAACAAACAAAAGGAGTATGAAAAAGCACTTAATATATATAACGATGAGATAGTATCACCAACAGATAATAACAACATAAATAAAGATTTCTCAGAACTATCAAAAGAAGAAGAAGATGACGAAAGAGAAGTAAAATTAGAAGAAGAATCAATTAGGAAGCAATTGAGTGGGGATAATAAACCTAAAGTCATTGTAGAAGCAGATGAAAAAACTATTGACTTGTCGGAAAGTAAGGAACCGATACAAAATAGAACTGAAATCATAGAAGCAACAGGGGAGGACGAATCCCATTATTCACCTGAAAACGAGGAAACTATTAGAGACGATCCGCAAACTGATTTACATAACCAAGATACTGTACAGGAAAACAACGAAACAAATAATAATAAAGAGGCAGCCTTAGGTAATCGAGAAATCAATTCAGAAGATAAAAATTCCATGTCGGAAAAAGAAGAATCCAGTTCAGATCCATTAACTGAGGCGGGTGACACTCCCACTGAAACTACTACAACTAGCTCAACACAACTAACTTCACCTTCTACTCGAGCACGATTGCCTTACAGACCACCAAAAAGACTGTTTACTTCAACCACCGAGTCTTCCTTACCATCAAGCAGTAGAACTTTCAGTCGTAAATATAATCCTGGTGCTTACACAAGTCCGGCGACGGCAGATAAACCCGATCCCTTACGACCGACAGTTACGAAACGGCCTTTATTTTCAAAAACATTTACCCGCAGGCCATTTACTACTACCAGTACGACCTTAAAGTTTGAAGATGAATATTCGGACGAAGAGATTTTAGAAGAAGAATCCGAACCAGAAAATCCATTTGTCTTTGTGCCTTCTAGTCAATTGTTTACAAGAAAGCCAGATTCAGAAGAAGAAGATCTTAACGAGGAGGAAGATACTGAAGACTTGGGAGACGAAGCACAAGAAGAGGAATTATTTGAAGAGGAGGAACCGGCACCACCTCAAAGATTTACGCCTTCGACAAGGAAACCACTTTTTAAACCTAGAGTTGTTAATTCAAACACGTTTAGGACATCTACAACTACCACGGAATTACCCAGACGGCAGTTTGGCGGTAATCAAAATAGAACAACTATATACAATCGATTTTCAAGCAATAAACCGGTAAACGACACTAAAAAACGGGTACAAAATGTACCAATTGGGTATAGTGCTCCTAAACCATCTACCAATACAAACTCCAAGAGTTCCGTTCTAGAACAAAATCAAGAAAATAATATAAATAAAGAAGATGAAATAACGACGACTATTCCATCGGTAATCGAGAACGAAACAACTATTGCCAATGACGAAGACGATTATCTCACAATGACGGAAACAGTTACAACCTTATCAGAAAATACAAACACACCTGTCATTTTGCCCACAACTAATATGATAGAAACTGAAACAGCTACATTTGATATGGAGATAGATAACAGTACAAACGATTACTTACAATTTACGGAGAATACAACGAATTACCCTAGCACTCAATACGGTTTATTAAATACACAAACGGATATTGATACAGAAAGTGCCAAAAATACGTCTACTTACGTAACTGAAACAATAAAAGGTATTGAAACTACAACTCAAACGTTACCAGAAACTACAATTAATGCTCCAACTTCTGCACCTATAGTAAAAACACAATTTGATAAACTCTTTTCGATAAGCAGAGTCGTTGAAGTATCTTCTAAATTAGATAAACATCGTCTAAATAAAAATAATGAAACTACACTCATAGAAGAAGGAAAAGTAACGATAGAAAAGAAACCGACAGTAGATAAAATCGGTGAAGTCAGCAGATTTAGCCTTATTAAGATATTCGAAGACGAGATTCCAATTTATTTAACCAAACTTGGTCACGTGTATCCTGTAGAAAATCCACCTGATAATCCAATTCGTATAGATGAAGCAAGAAACGCTAGAGCTCTATCGAATTTCCCAGAATACCCTAAAGAAAATTTGCTAGCGTCGGAGAGTATGAACGAGGCGTACAGACATGTTAATAAAGTTAACGATGAACCTACAAAAATCAATCACGTAAAGCATGTAGACGACGACGATTTCTTAAGTTATGTTAATGATGACAATAAATCGGATAAGCCAGAGGAAGATCAACCATACTTTGCACCATGGCAGTTTATACCAGCTGCTTATGAAAATGATCAAAATAAAAGTGAAAAGGCAACAAAAACCTTTGAAGTGGTAACACCTCGAGTAATTACAAACCCTTCGACTTTACCATTAGAAGCTTTGTTTAAAACAGAAAATCCCATAACCGCAAGAAAAGTTAACAATGATAAAGAAAATCAACCATTTGTTGTATATTCTGCTCCAATATCAACACAAACACATGATGCTAATATAGTAAAATTACATATAATTAAGCCTGAAACAAGCCGTAGTATTATTACTTTTGCAAAGGGTCAAGAGTTTCAAGGTGCTTCAGGGAAAGTAGAGAGTGACATCAAATACCCAATAAATATTACAGTGTTACCAAAATCAACGGAATCAGTAACAGAAACGAGAACTAGTTCAACGACAAGTCCTTCCGTAACTACGGAAAGAGAAATAAAAGAGAATATTGATACAAGTCCAGTTATAGATTTATTAACTAGTACACAAGCAACTATATTAACATCGGTTCCGGTAACAGAAACAACAAGAGCTACTACATTTACGACAGAAGCTCCAACAACAGCAGAAACGAACCCCGAAGAAACAACTACGATAAAAATATCGCCACTGGACAGTAAACGAAGTAAATTTCCATTCCCGAGACGACCAGTTATAAAATCAAACTTCACCAGACCGAACCCAACTCCACGAATCGTTAAAAAAATAAATGCAACCGTAAATGCAATTTCTAATCAAAAACCTAAGGCTTCTGGGTTTAACCCAAGTAAAAACAGGTTTTCTAGCAATCGTGCTCAAAATTTACCGATTGATCTAAGAAAAAAGTCTAGTACGACTAAATTTGTGAAAAGCTATACAACAGAAACACCTAGATCGACCACAGAGCGGAAAGTTCTCATTAAGCCAATAAGGGCGAACTTCAGACCGGCTTTCGTTCCGAGAAAAAGTACAACACAATTAAAAACAAACGAGGAGAAATAACTCATTAATATTTGTAGTACATGTAGTACTCGATTGCCAATGATTAGATCCCGTACTGGCCATAAAGACCTGATCGACTGATTTTATTGTAGCAAATATTTAATGATTTTACGAGTCAGAGTCCATATATCGTTGGTCGTCTCTGCAATGAAACATACTTTTTTCATTTACCCGATTACTATTTTAATTACCAAATTATTTTATTGGAAAGCGCGACATTCTTTTTGTATTAAAAGTAAATGTTTTTCTATGGGTAATATATTAAAAATAAGAGATATTCCATCTTTTACATTTTCATGTTTGGTTTGTTAACGTATGCTTTCAAAAAATGGTATTCGGGTAGAACCTTCAGCATGTCTTATTTAAATACAAGGAGATTTCATGTATATATAGTAACGTCTCACAGTTTCATTGTAGTCATGTTTTAGAGATTCATAGCTTTAATTTAGGTATTTATAGGTCCAAGTGGAAGTTGTTTCGTACCAAAAAATGTATATTGTCTAATGTTAGTTCGTTTTGGTATAACAATGACTTTCAATTATAAATTGTCATAGACTATATGTTTAGAATAGTTTTATTTAAAATTTTATTATCGTACTAATATTAATTATTTTTTAACGTTACCATGTCTAATGTTCATAGGTTGGTTAATATCGGGAGAAATGTATTTTCTTGTAACATCTTGTAATGTATACAAATAAGCAAAAGGTTTGTAATAAAATGTTATGTAGTGGATACATCTTTATTATTTTCATGTGATTTATTTCGGTTTTTATTTCTTACTAATAGGACCTTTTTAATTCCTTTTTAAAACGTATTTAAATGTTAATATTGCCCTCTGACTCATTTTTCTTTGGATGGATTCAATTAAAAAGGTAAGTGAATGTTTTGACTATGACAAATATTATTATTTATAGTATATGGACAACTATTAGAGCTTGCGTCAGTAATGGTTGAAACACGACTATTTATATCTTTAAAAACAATTTAATTAATTTGAATTAATTAGGAGGAAATTTATAAAACCTTACCTTCACGCTATGAAAAACAGAAAAGGAAATAAAGAGAAAGCTTTGGGGAAACTAATGACAAAACAAACATATGACTTCTTAGCATTTAATAATTCAAATATCGAATGTCAGAATTATATCCGTATTGATATTATTCGAAATTCGAAACTAACAGTTTTTCTGTGTAGTATGATAAAACCGCTTTTTAAATGCAAATCTGAATGGAGACAATTTCAACTCTAACGATGAACATATTTCGCTTTAAATCTCCAATGAATTGAAACACGAGGAAACGATACAAAAAGCAGACATAGTGCGTAGAGTATTATTTCGTTATCTGTAAAAAAAAATGTTCTTGATAAATTTAAAAACAAAAAAAAACAAATTGGACAATTATCTATTGTGTAATTTTTTTTTATTGTTCACACAGAGAATGAGAGTTAATCACAAGAAAAGCAATTGAATGTTTTCGCCACAACACAATGGGCAAAACTCACCTATTGTCAGTGTTGACGTATGCAGTTTTTACTTCCCAGCATATTTTACCATTCACAGTTTTATTTTTTATATGACCACACTGTGACCCCAAAAGTACTGTATACTAAATAAATGTAACAGATTGTGAACAGCATCCTGTAATTCTACCTATCAATACAAATGTTGTGGGTGTGATAAAAAGGCTGAATAGAATAGTATTTTATAAACATTATGGTAAAATTTTATTCATAGCGATTTTTTTCATTGTAAATCTGTACATTACATTTCTTTACTATCTTAGACTTGTAAAATACAGACGAAAAGCACATCTCAGAAAATAATTGAGCCTCCGCAGTAAACTGATAGGCTGTGTTCACTAATGAAAAAGAGAAAAATGAGAAACGAAAACATGTTAGAAGTACAAAGTCTAAAATATATACGATAATTGCATAAGTGTGCGTGTGTGTGCATTATATTATGTCAACAATATGACTTAAAAGTAATAGTTACGTTTTTATAAGGACGTAATAATTTTATGTGCTGATATTGTTACTCGTAACAATATCAGGTAATCATCGAATACTGGCTTACATAATATG
>DWFV01001754.1:0-10691 GCA_018246775.1 Parelbella machaon machaon | reverse complement strand
GACACATGATACTCGTACATACGTACATACATACTCGACCGCGTCACCTGCGGTTTTGTTCACACCGGCCCAGAACGAATAGCGCGATATTCGCTCCCCCGACCAAGTAATACGCGAACATACATGTATACATAACATTACGCTTATTTTTCATGAAGAAATAAGCTGAGGGGTGTTGTATTCCCAACTTTCAGCATACATTTTCGTTACATGTAATAGGCACTAGGTTGATGTACTCCAGGCACAAATCAGTGCTATCAAATATATAACATGTATGTTATTTATATTTTTAGTATGGTGTGTACATATGATATGTGTCGTCGCCAACGATTTTAATTACTTTATAATGCAAGTTGGGCTCTCCGAACAAACGTTGACGGGCCCTTACAAAACAATCGTTATCACCACAAGGCTTCCCACACATTCTTTTGCTGAAATGACCCCGCCTTCTGGCCACTTGAGGCCACTCAGACGGTTCTGTTGAAAATAGTTAAATAATCTTTTTCTCTTAAGTTTAAATTATTAGGTGTTATTAGCACCCGGCTGAGTGATCGCGGCGTAATAAAAAATAAATTATATAATTAATCATTCACATGGTCAGTTTTTGTAAGAAATACATTCTAGTATAAAGTCCCGACGAGCGAGCGGCTGCCGACATTACGATTCCAACCAGCGTGACCTAACTCCAACTAATAGTATTGGTGAATAGTGCAGTGTCTAATATATGTGTGTATGATACAGAATATAGAATCCAACGGGATACAAAAAACTCATATTTGACATTGCAAGGACTAGTTCATACAAACATAAATGAATTATGGAGCTACCGTGATTATCTATTCTCTCTATTCAATGTGGGCTCTATCCAAATGAGGCAGTACAACATATCAAGAATATCAAGCAATTTTTTAACAATGTTTACGTGACACTATATTTATGAGGAAACAAATATAAGGTACAAAACATGGACTATAAACAAACTATAATAATATTATTCCCCAGTACCTTGAAAGGAGCCAAAGACAAGATGCTTGGGCCACACTTGAACAAACACTATACATTCTGTATGTATACACCTAGTCCTCAAGGGGCATTAGCCAGTACACAGTTGGTTTTGCTCATACACACCTTTCTTTGTTGTATAATACACATATATCTATTAGGTTCTTGCTCTTGTTCGATGCTCTTGATTTTGAAAGACAATATAACCTCTCCAATATTTATGAATTGAAGTACTGCCTTGACATTGGCATAATTTTTTTTTATTTAGCAATAGGTTGGGATTTGCCTGCAATCTCAAATGATGGAAAGCAAGACACAGCCTAGGATATAGCATGCTCACCTAAAAAGTGCCTATTCACTGTTTTTTTTATAATTCAAAAATTACAACATAACATCACACTTGTATATCCTTGAAGGGGTATGAGGAAAAGTGTACACACATCAGATCTGATGCACACATAACTTTGTTCTCTCCATGCTACAATATAACCCTATCAGATACTGTAAGTATTTAAATCTAAATAATTTGGAAGAATTAAATCTAGATATTCTCTAACTTGGAATCCTTTTAAACAATCCACATTTGATAAATATTATAAAACAATAATAAATATTCAAAGGATCTAATAATATAATCCACACTTATATTATAAATGTCAATGAATAAGTGTTTTAGGCCAAATTATATCTCCCACAGACCAAATGTCAAAGGAGATAAGCAAATGAGTAGCCCAAGGATGGAAGAAATACTGGTCATTAAAGGAAGTAATGAAGAGCAAGAAACAGGACAACTGCATAAAACAGAAAACATTCAATGTTTGCATTCTCCCAGTTATTACCTACGACTATGAAACCTGGTCACTGAACAAACAACAAAGGGAAAAATTAGCAAGATGTCAATGTGCCATGAAACATAGCATGTTAGGTATAATGAGAAGAGACAGAGTAAGGAACACAGATATTAGGTCAAAAACGAAACAATCTAACGACATTATCTATTGAATAGACATGCAAAAATGGAAATGGACTGGACACATGTTACATGACCTGAGTGATAAATGGAGCAAGCAGGTAACTCTGGTACCCAAGAGATGGGAAAAGAAGTAGGGTTTGTCAAGTCAAGAGATGGGAAGATGAACTAAAGCAGACAGTGGGTCCATAATGGTCCAGAGTGGCTAGAGATAGGACCCACTGGAAGGGGTTAGAGGACGCCTATGCCAAAAGGCACATAGAACTTAGGGGAACTTAGGGATAATTATAGAAAAAGTAGTATTAGATTTTGTTCTTAATATACCATTAACTTACTATGAGATCAATAAATTTTACTATACAGCAAATGATTTCACTATGGTATTCATTTGTTATTAGGACTATGTATCATCTAATTTATTTATTAATGTATTATGTTTAATTTTTAATT
This sequence comes from Parelbella machaon machaon, assembly GCA_018246775.1. Classification (NCBI taxonomy): domain Eukaryota; kingdom Metazoa; phylum Arthropoda; class Insecta; order Lepidoptera; family Hesperiidae; genus Parelbella; species Parelbella machaon. The sequence continues at coordinate 8,269 of DWFV01001754.1, read as the reverse complement.
TTTTTATTTCATTTTTAATATACAAATGTATATGGGAATATGGGTGATTATATAGTATATCTTTTTAAATAGATTTATCTACTTAAGGGCAACAATTTTATTTGGGCCTCACATTAAAGATATGGGAAAAGGGACCCTAGTACTACAAGTAACTACAATTTTAGGTTAAACTACATAGAATATTAAACAACTTTACTAATCAAATATCGTATAATTATATATTTTATTTTAATAGTCTTGTCAAAGAGTAATTATATTAAATTGTTAGTCATAAACATTGAAAGAGGATGACTAATTGTCTAATTTCCTTGTTTACTGTTACCATTTTTGAAATTCCCTGACTAATGTAACAAAGTAGGTATTGATAACAGTGCGACAAAACACTTTACTGTCATCACAAAATATGTATACAATAGATTCAGATAAAAAATGTCAAGTTCTACGTTAAAATCAAGTTGCTGAATAAAACTACAGTGAAAATAATTTTCTCTAAGTAAATACCTGAACCGCTGTATAACTCACTTGTCCGTTAAATACAGGGTGGTCCAATATATGACTTCGCCCGGCAACTCGGCTTCCGTGATAGTGTAAGCTGGGGTGTGCACGGGCAACTGGTCCTCTGGGTTCACAGTAGCCGCGAAATTCTCGAAAAACACTCGATATGATGTCAAATAGTCGTCCTTATCGCCCATTTTACAATATTTACCTCACAATACGGAATATAAAACAATGCAAGATCGATCAACAAACCCTTCTTCGAGGATTAAAAATCAGTTATTTCGTAACAAAACAAAAAGTTCGTAAAAACTAATGTCTCTTATAAACTTGTAGAACGCGGTCACATAATCATAAAAAAGCAAGTCGTTCTGTATTGAATTATTCAAAATTCGTAAGATCAAAACACTAATTCACATCTCACTCACACACGTCATAGTCAATTTCATAGCAATCTATAGATATTAGTTGAGCGCGTTTAAGATTGTAAGACTACGCTAAGACACAACATCCAGTGTTGCAATACACGATCACTTTTCCCTGATTAACGGGAGAATAAAAAAATGTTATCCGAACACAATTTCAAACAGTAATAAATTTTAGTTTGTCTTTTACATAATTACTTTATTAAATGCTTGTAAAACAATAATATGTATGTACCAATTGATAATATGTGACGCCAAAAACTGCATCCAGCAAGCCTATAACGTCTCTGGTACATCGAGATAAATATTTGTCCAAACCGCATTTAAAATAGAAAAGTAAAACTTTATAACTGTGCCTCTTAACATTAGCGAATTGCTTTAGACAACTGTCTAATATCATGTTTTGGAAAGCACGGATCAGCTATTTTGCAATAATTCATTATTATCGTGAATATCAATATGATTCTTAACAGTACAAATGTACATGTCTAAATATCATACGCAATTATTGACAAGGAATCATAAACATATATATCGGTTCTCAATCTGTATGTGTAATTAAAATAATTGCTAGAGCTTAACAAACGATACAATAATACATGTTGAGTTGACATTTTACTATACGTAATGACTACTTCACAAGAAATAAAATAGAATCTCAAAGAGTAAATTTATTTTAAAAATATTGTATAATAACTCAAGCGTATATCGGGAAAACAAAATGTAAGTGGAGTAGCATTTAAATTTATTCAGTGTAATATTTTAATGTACCATTGCTTTTATGTAACAATTTTATATTATATGTAAATATACATTTTTATTAATATTTCTACTGGTATATTTTGATTATTATGTGGATCACAGATATTAAAAAGTCTATTTATTGCCTAATGTATATTGTACTTTTTCAGTTTATCGAATATAAAGATCAATTTAGATTGAACTTAGTTGTATTTAACATATTATAGTATGTGGTAAAAACATAAAAAAGACAAATTTAATGCGGACAATACCATTACTCTTCTTGTTAACAGCAAAACGTTGCCTATATAAGCCAGAAAAATACATTTTTTACAAGTAGATCAAACATTTCTGTACCTATTATTATTTATTTTATTATATAACAATAAAATAGTAATACTGGTTACTTTAATAAATAACATAACATAGAAATAAATAATAATACTGATCCCCGTATATGGGTATCTACACAATAAGTAAAAATTTGTAATCTGTGGTATCGTTATTTTCAAGACGCTGTTGACAAGTGACGTTTATGAAAATATCAATTGTATAAATATTTATACTGTTTATTTGAACGTCTGAAGGCGAAGACACGGTGTCATTGAGACGATTTAAAAAAATAATTCTGATTTCCAGCATCTGTAGTTGGTAATAATTGTCATGATATCATGATTGTGTTGTGTGAAATATATTTAAATCCAATATATATTGTAAATGAGTACCAAATTATAAACTTTTAAGCATAGTCAATAATAATAAAACAAATTTATTGATGTGTTCAGCGTATCTTTAAGTTATAGCTTGAAGTTGAACTGATTGATAACGCCGTATATGTTTTTTTGTTTGGCAATGTTAGCTTAATAATAATCTTGAGGTCTATAAGTTTATAATATCTTAAAAGATGCGCATAATATCTTTAGGCTTTATCTCGTTGCATTCAGTTGTGATCTGTAGTTATTTTGTGTTGATTGACATTATCGTGTATTGAACTTCAGAGTATACGTTATCAAGATAAGCTTATGTATTTCATCATGAATGCACTGATTTTAGAGCTTTATGTACCTACTTATGATTATGTATGTACCGGCTTAACCGATTCATTGCCACCTTCATTGACATGAACATCACGCCAGGCCCCATGCATTGGTTGTTGAAAAGGTTTACTATTCCTGAATTATGAAATATAATTTTTAAATTAAGGGCCAAGCGTATTATTAACTTCAGTGTTTAGTTAAGGATTAAAAATGATAGTGTTCGTGTTTTAATTTTTTTTAACTTGTTTTAAGTCTATTTTAATATGACGCACCAGGCGCGTCGCTGGCATCTCATGATGCTTGCTTAGAACGCGCCTGGCGCGTCATCGGCAATGAATCAGTTAAGTCACATACGTTTTTCGAGATGGCTTGACCAGTTTCGGACCTTTACGAGGTCCTTCCTCATGAGCTCCCGCCGTTTGCAGCGAAGTCGTGACGGAGACCATGTACATAGCAGCCACCTGTAAAATCATTGACATTTGTTTCACTTAAAAAAATTCCATGTTTAAATACTAATAAGTGAATATATATTTTTATATTAATTTATTATTGCAGAATTTAAGGGATTCTGGTAAAATATTTCCTATTCAAAAATGGCGTCTATTCCTGGAAAATATCAACATTACAAAAATGAAAACATAGATGACTATTTTATTGCTGTTGGTATGTATTTTTGTATGTGACTGTAAATTTTTGTATTACCAAATTTTAATCACACTCAAATTTGGTGATACTTGTCACATTAATCTTAGCAGTATCTGTATTGCCAAATTTAAAGCAACTATTAAAGTAAAAATTGCATCATATGTTTCTCTTCAATGTGCTGAAAAGTATGAGAAAAGTTTTTGTTTCTATGAAAAGGCAATAATTTCAGGTGTACCTTTTATGGGGAGAAAAATGATGGCGATGTCATCACCCCTGATGGAAATCACCCTGGACGGGGATAATATGACAATCAAGAATTCATCACTGTTGAGAACTGCAGAATACAAGTTCCAACTTGGAGTAGAATACGAAGAACAAATGCCGAACACCACAATCAAAGTGGGTGGTGAAAAGTTTGAAATTTCTTTGTTACTGTCCTAAATTGTTTATTAACTTGTACACAAATAATTAATAGGATAAGGTGCTATTGATCTAATTTAGGGTGAGTGAAATTAGCATTTGGTCTCATTCACTGCCAGTCTATATAACCAACAAACACATTTACAAAATTAAAACCCACATTTCAATTACTACTTTTCTAGGGAAAACTACTCGTCTTAAAATTCTTTTGTTGTAAAGTGCATTTAAATTGTATCCTCATGAATAGACTTTTGGTTCATTCCTGGGCATAGGTCTCCCATAATAAGCATTACCATACCCTGCCTTGTGTAAAAATGTATTAATCATTTAAAAATGTAATTACAGGGAAAGAATTAATATTTTATAGTGTAACTAGCTTTTGTCCGCGACTTCGTCTCGTGGCATAGTTCCTTTTTAGCAGCATTTTGTATTTTTTTTGTATAGGTACTTCATTTGCATTTCGCCACCGCCCCGCCACGATAAATAGAGGCATAGTAAACATAAACAGATTTGTTTGGTCTTTCATGTCAGCGCTGGCTTGTGGAGGTAATATTTTTTTGGTGCCGTATAATTTTAGATCTATAATATTTTCTAAAATATTTATTTGATTCATATAGTGTAAACGACAATTTTGATCTATATTAAATGGCGAAGCTAACGAACGCATTTATTTAGATAAGGATTAATACTGAACAGAAGAAAATAGAACCTCGAAAATAACGTGATATTTTAAATTAAATTTTTAACATAAAAGTAGTTATTGTGAGTTAACCATAAGAGATAGAGACATGCTATCACGGACTTTTTTGTAGTATTTTTGTAAATCTACAATTCTCTAGTACATGACTTTAGTGTATCTCTGCTGGTTTACGCGGCGCACGCGAGTAAAGCTCCCAGCCGGCGAGATTTTTTACAACCGCGCGACCTCTTCAACAGTAACCGTTATATTTCAGTCAATTTACATAAAACCGTAATGTACTATTAACCTAAACCTTCCTCTTGAATCACTCTATCTATTAAAAAAAACCCCATCAGAATCTGTTGCGTAATTTTAAAGATCTAAGCACACAGACACACAAACGGCGGAAAGCGACTTTGTTTTATACTATGTAGTGATGGTATGTGAAGTGTACTAATCCGATCTTGGCGAATTAATGGCAAACGTAGGGCTTAACCCTTCTCGTTTTAAGAGGAGACTGGAGTTAATGAGATAATGATGATATAATTTAATATTTGCAGAAAATCTGTTCTCTATTGTTCGATAGCTAAGGAGACTGACAATGTATCTGATATGTATGTATACTTGCATTGATTCTAATAGTCCTTATCATCATGGATAGTGTTTTAAAGTAGCAGTTTATAAACACGTTGCCTCGCCTCAGTACCAGGCGTTGAACTCTATACGGCCTCTAGAAACGAAATTATTCCGGATAGTGTGTACACTCGCTAAACACAGATACAACAATGTATTAATAAACGTGTGATAAGAAGATTTTAGGATATCACATTGATAATAATTAGATTTAGTTGATTTGATTATTTTTATCGATTAAAGTATATCGTCTTTTAAATAGATATTGCGCATATACATATATTCTTGTTGTCACGTATTGTATAACCTATGGATCATGGAGGTCAACTTATTATAATATATACATAGTAAATACTATACTATTATAGTATGTAATATTGATAGAAAATACCAGCAATTGTAATATTGCAATTATTTATAATAAAGTAGATTTTTACGACCGCATTTGTCGCTATTAATTATATTTTTAGTCATTAAGCCTTTGGTAACCTCCGATGCATCTATTTCTGAGCGTTTAAGATGGTTTAAAAAGTTCTGAGATCAGACATATTAAAGATGATATCATTAAAACTATAAGGTCTTGTCGTTTAGGTTATTATTCATGATATATTTAAAATATTTCCGCTTGTGAGGTTTTAATAAGATGCATATTTGGCACACCCATTAATCAATATTTGACTCACTTCGGCGGCATTTATGTAGATATATGATAATACTACGTTAAAAGACAACGAAGTACGAAAATTATTTTTAGACTGCCATATATGTAGATGTTTAAAAATAAGACTGAGTTACATTTTAAAATCTAATATGATGTATATAATGTGTGTTCCAAAGACTTATAAAACGCAAATCATAACACTATTAAACAAAATTTAATAAATATTAGTACACTAAAAATAAATTCACATATAATAAAGTAAAATAAACCAATAGACATAAAACGTATTATCATGGAGCAATTATTGAAGCATTTATGAAGCAATTGACACTAATTTAGTACCTACATAAGAAGGTATGTACAGATAAGTAAGAAATTTAGCCTACGATCAGGTATGTAGGTACAGATGTAGGTAAGTATTGTGATACACGACATTGTAAGCTATTCGTGATTCGAATAATGATAAAATGAAAAAATAGGTAGGTACAGTTGATCTTTGGAATATCGGTAGTGTTTATGGGATCAAGCGTTGTAACATGCGTGATGAAAACAGTAAACGTACGTACGAATACATTTTATTATGTAATAACATGCATATATATTGTGTAATAATGTGTATAATTTGCAATGGCTACAAAGAAAACGGTTTAAATAAGCTATTCATTCTCGCTCCAAAACCTCCAACATACATAGCTTAAAGGGAAATTACAATGTATTAGCATGTTCAAATACCAGTGGGCTGGTCGGCATATTTGTCGAAGAAGTGCTAGGATGCTAGAACTCTGATAATTGGGGATGACCGTTTGCGAGATGGTGCAGGCAGAAGCTGGATGCGGGAAGCCGAGGACAGGTAGTGATGGCGCTTATTAGGGGAAACGTTTGTCCAGTACCAGTCTCAGACAAAATTGATGATGTTGAGACGATGAAAGTTCTACATTTTTCTAAATCTCTATTGTGTAAATTCTAAGTTACATAGCCATTAATCATATCTTGAGGAGGTTTAAAGTCAGGGAGGCGGTAGGTTGTAGAATTACATCGAAATTGTACGTAAATATTGACGAGTAATATCGGAAAGATATAGGCTTAGAGTGACATAGTGAGAGCAGCTAGTCAAGGCTATTCGGTCAATGTATATACTCGTATCTGTTATCGCCGGTGCCACCAACAACAACGACGCGACGACCTAATTGTCAGCTTGTATCAGAAATCTTCTATAAAGTCTCAGTTAATCTTGATTTCATACTAAACATTTTGCACTAAGAAAGACAGCACGCCAATGCCAGTCTACTCCTTTTTTGGTAAACAGCGATGGAAATGTTGACATTTAACAAAAGCAACAACTGATTGTTTACCGTCCACTCAGGAACTCTTAAGTGTTCGCGAATTTTCCATTAGTGGTTATATCGCACCTATTATTGCTTGACTTTAAATACCAAGCGCTTAGAATCATGAACTGGTTAGAAACCTGAGTCTAGAAAAACTAATTACCGTTCAATACTTCGTATAATGCATTTCAAGCGTCATATTGGATTTACAAAACTCTTTAATGGTATTCAGAAACAATAATCTAGAAATGTTCCATGTAAGTTCTAGATTTGACCATTTTAAAAATTGACTTCATCTCATAAGTTAAAAGTCATCATTATCAAATCATTTCTCATTCAACTTTTCGAATCGGGATTATTTTTAAAATGGTAAAAGGTAAAATGTTAAAAGGACGAATTGGAATACTTCATGCAGATGATAACATTTAAATATGAATACAACTGAAACATCTTTTATGAAATCTATGTTCTTTTCGTGTTCTGCAAAATTATTGTGAACAATAAGTAAAGCACGGGAACTATTCTAAGAGGCAAGAATGTGGGTAAATGTTGTTCCGATGCAACCTTGGTACCAGTATTGTAAGGGTGTTATTGCATACGCGTTTCTAGTAAAGCGACTAGGGTTTAATGCAAAGTCTAATGCTAAAGTCAAATGTTAAACTCCCCTTTTACGTTAAAAAATAAAAGCCGCGTAATGTATTGTATGACCACTGCAACGTATCTATGTATTTATGTATTGTAAGACACATTTGTGTATGTATGTACTTATATATTTTAATGGGATTGTGATGAATTTCTATGACATAATTGAGGTTTCAAAAGCGATAGTACCCTTAAATAATGTGTTAAATGTTACTGTTACAAATATTGTGCGTTAATGAAATGCGGAAATACGTATGCGCTCATACAGTAGGTATATTATGAATCAGTTGATGTATAATTTGTATTGCTCATGTGATCGTTGGCTGTCAAAGAACAATAATGAATGTGTCGTTATGAAAATTGAAAATTTTCTCAGTTTCATTATCAGTTAATTCATTTGTATTAAGTTACTGGCTTACATCCTCCTTACTATGTACGCAAGGTTCTCCTCCAAGGAAGTATTTTAGATATTGAATTATACTTCAACATACACACACACACACACACACACACACACACACACACACACACACACACACACACACACACACACACACACACACACA
>DWFV01001753.1:0-10693 GCA_018246775.1 Parelbella machaon machaon | reverse complement strand
GATAGGCTGATGATGATGATGATGATGATGTAGTATGTGATGTTAGATTCACTTTATATTTACAAGAAGGCTAAATTGACGGTTTTTTAATCTCTATAAATCTCTACTCTGTGCAACTGTCTGAGTACATATTGTGTACTTGACATTGACACTACGAATGTAAACAATGAAAGTTGAATTTCATATACCTAGTTTATTTATAACAGGTAGTATATTATGTAACAAACATCTCAACTTTGTGAACTTCTCTATATTTCTCCCTCTCTCCCTCTCTCTCTCTCTTATTATTCTCAAAAAGTGTACTTAAACATTTATGTTTACATATTAATCTGTAGATATCTCAAAAAAACTCACAGAAACGGAAGATGTATATTTGACATTTAAATTCGTTTATAAAGTACTTATTTTTAGGAAAACATGATTCGCCTCGTAAACTGCCGGTCGTAATGTAATTTTAATGTTACGTTAATTACATTTTAACGCGGCTATTAAACAGCCATTACGAAATATTCCCATAAAGTTTTACTCATGTTAGGCGCTTTAAAGAACGGTTGAAATGTATAAAATTCAAAGTAACATCTATTTTTTTTGGAAGATGGCAGCAAATGAGCGGGCAGTAGTCACAACATGCCATTGTCATTTTTAGGTATCTGCTGCCGTCCTCGAATAGGACTGTAGGAAAAGGACAGTTACTGGCAGTAAGTAATGAAGTATAAATTGTCAATGAGATTGTTAGGCAGTTTTAAATAGAGCAAATACAATCAGGATGAGATTGGTGTGTGTTGCGAATAAAAACATATAGACGGGACTTTTTATATCTAAACAGAACAAACATTTGTGCTCATCACACAAATATTTGCTCTGATTGAGAATCGAACTCACCACCCCCAACTAAACGGCCAGGTTCTCTAACCACTGAATCAACAGACCAGTCGGATGTAAAGAATGAGTAAAAGAAACATTATTACCTGTACCAAGTCTATAGTCAAGTACAATAATTATAGATAAATATAAGTCATAAAAAATGTTTAATTTTTTTAAACACATTTCGATAATCCAGCAAAGGTGATGAACATTAGCGTATGTAAGGAATCCAGGGCGAGCGGCGCGCCGGTAGTTTTAATTAACTCATAACTCTGGCAACCCTAATTGCGGCGCGGAGATCAAAGGGCCCATCGATAAACACACAGCCAGCATCTTGATAAAAAGCACCTCTCGAATTACCCGACTCAGTTTATTTTGTTAGTGATATAGACCAGATAACTACTAGAAATGTCACCGGCGAAATTTTTTACATATTTAATAATCATCATCATCATCAGCCTATCTCAGTCCACTGCTGGACATGGGCATATTTAATGCTTTTTTGTAATAGGTATGTTTAATACGTGCTGTAATTCTTAACTCTTCTTTTATAGTAGGTACTACGTTTATATTAAACAGGAAGATACAAATATAAAATGTTAGTGGAATAGATTAACGGGTGAATATAACTTAAGTATTTATTACTATTTACAAATACATTAATAATTATGTTTGCTATAATTTTTAATTTTTGCTTCATAATGTTCGTTTATAATAAAATCGTTAAAATCCTTTTTTCATTAATATACCCAAAAATTTAATCCGACGATTACAAGCAATTAAGGATACCTTATTAATAACTACATTAATAACTTGTTAATAACTATATTAGACATATAACTATGTATTTAATAATTATTAAAAATTAATTTAGTACTCCGAAAGTATTCCGAAATTAGAATGGTAGATACCATGACATTTCTATTATTTAGACTCTGGGCTTTCTATGTAGCCGCGTTACGCGAATTGGGAAGCAGAGTAGTTTATAGTTTATCGTAAAACCAATACCTCGGTTTAAGGTTAAATATGTACCTATTTTTGTTCAGCTTTTGTGTTTAGGTATTTTTAATGTTTTAATCAAATCACTTGTAACCATAACACACCTGCCCTGTTATTTTGGCCTCCTTAAACGTATTCCGCCGCCATTTACAACTTCAATAAATGATTTATAGCACCAGTTTAACAGTATTTTACAGCCTTGTATTAACACGTTTTAGTAGTCACTAATTTTTTTTTTTTAATTTATAACACACCTTACGCGTAATTATTATAATATTAATTACTGTCAGTCATTAATATTTCTTGCTTTATCATCATTTTTTTTTAATTTTCTCGATACCAATTACTTTATAATTACCTGCCTGTTTTAATAATGATAATTTTAACTCAGTACTTTGAATGATATAAACTGAATATGTTCAATTTTTGTTGAACTAACGAATTCTAATACACATATGAACGGAAATCGCAATAAGCCACAATGACTGTACAAGATTGACTTTAATTTAGCAAATGAATCATCACCCTTATCTCGCAGTTATCTGCGTTGCACATCTTGGCGGGAACATCAAAGGAAACGATAGCGTGTTGCTATAGATGTGATCAAAGAGCCGCATCTGAGATCTGTATTAATTCAGCTCATGAGGCTAATAAGAAAATGAGTGCAAGTAATTTTCAGCAATTGAGCGCGTATGATTGTGAGAAATATTTAATGCCCATGGTACTTGCTATTACACAATTTGGATCAAGAAAACTACGTAAGAAATATTTCGTAATCAGAAATAACCCTAAAAGACATTTCGAATTACTCGTATTCGCTTATAATTAAAATAATATTCATATTTTTATGTAGGCACAGTAGTATAAACAAAGAGAAAACACACTTAATCATATACAAAAAAAATATAATATTTCAATTTATCTGCGCTACAGTTCCGAACTATCCCAGTTAAGAATATAACTGCATCATTCATTTTCACATTCCAGCCCATATTTTCTTGACACGTACAATCGAAATACAATTTATCCTTCTCATTGTAGATACATGCTAACTAACAAAACAAAATAAAATGATATTTCAATTTATCTCCCACCCAATTCCATTCAATCCCAGCTAAAAATGTAACTCCACTCATTTTCATATTCTTGCTATTTATTTTCACGTATAAAACAAAATATAATTAATACTTTTCAATGTATATTCAAGAGAATAAAACAAAATAAAAAAATATATTTCTATTTATCCGAGCCCCAATTCCAATGTATCCCAGTTAAAACAAATCCACGATCTTGTCACCAAGTTCACAACACGCAGCCTATTTATTTTCTTAATGATCTGTGCGCGCGCGTCGCAAGTCTTCATTTCCCGCCGAGCGAGCCGCGACATCAAAGCTGACGACTGCGCCACTTGCTCGGCTATTTTCGGCTCACGTCGGTAATTAATTTTTTGTCCCCTCGCGTCTGCCTTTGTTGTGCATTCATCAAAGCATTCGCAGTCCCCCACCTATTTGTTTCATCAAATAAAGATAAGTTATATATAAATTATTGAAAATTATTAATGCAAACTGTTAAATATGAAGTATAGTTTTTCTTGAACAAATAGGTCAGATACTGTCTGATGTGCGAGTTATAAGTCTATGATATCGGCGTGAGTGTGTAAAAAGCAAAGAAAAAGTGCCAAAAGATTTCTTATTTTCTGTCATATCAACATTATCATATGAAAGCGTAAATAATTCTAAACAAATATTCAGCCGTTACCGTGTACAATACCAAACAGGATATTTACTTTGTGCTAAGAATAAGAAACATTAACATGTACATTGAGCTAAAAATAAATCTCTACGACGCTTTTACGTTTTCACCAGTCAGCGCTTAAATATCAAATGTTTATCCGAGCAAATAAATAATACAGCTAAGTACCGAGAATCGGGTAACGAAGTGGATTACCTAAACTAAACACTCTTAAAGTGCCAGACAACGCAGCCCCTTTCGATTTTAAACCTTATTAATGTCACATAAAGTAGCATTTGCAATGCTGTTAGATAATAGTGGATTTGTATCAATAGAATCCCTTGTATGTGACCCAGAGACATCTAAAAAGGAGAGCGCTTGGGCAAATGTTTGTTAAGATCAAGCTCTTACAATGTATAGATTCTCTGACATCTGTTTATATATTTTTATTTTTCATGACGTATCAGAAGCTCAGGATTATTTCGATTTCGTCAAACTTAAATTTTTCGACGTCATAATTAAATTTTTCATTATGTAATCTTAATATTGATTATTGACTTGATAGAAATTAATATGAGTAATATCTTTACATCAAAATGAATATACATTTTTTATATTAAAATGAAAATTTGTATTTAATGTTGTATTTAATAAATCCAAAATGGTGATCTTACTAACGTCGCCTTAACTAAAACATTTTAAGTGGTGCCGCCATCCTAAACGTTTTCCGAAGGCAAACTCGCCGTATTTGCTGGCAATTGTTGGCTCAAAACGAAACCTTTTTCTACAAGAAATAGAAAAAAAAATTAACGCTAAGTTCGAGTGCAACACACCGTTCTCTAATAGGATTGTGTAGGCTTTGTTATATTTAAGTGTTTGGTATATTGTCTAATCCCAAACCTTCTTTAACTGTCGAGATGTTTTTTTTAAATCTGTACATTTTGATTCGCTATTCACAATGGTTTAAGTACGTCTTTATAAATGTTCGAATAAATAAACCATTGAGCCACAACAACAAAAAATATTTTGATGTTAAAAAATCTAAAGGTTTGTTGTGTATCTCAGTAGTTTGACAGACTTCTTTTATCCGAATGAGATTATAAACATACGCTGGAATTATTGATAATACTTCTATAAACCCTTCGTTTGCGATCATTGACAATATGATACCATAGATGAAATGATACCAAATACGAGCCAGAGATAATAAATACCGTGACATAAAGATATTGCTAGTGAGCGAAATAGGAAAACATTGATAATTTCTAATGGTTTATGTGCCCTCAAATCTTAGCACCCATATATAATACTAAGTTATGTGCCTTTTTAAAATTAAACATTGCTTGCTGTAACGTTGAAAAAAAATGTCATGAGCAAACCTGCCCACTTTAAAGTTCTTCATAATGTTGTCTAAAGCGTATGACTTCCACCACACACTTGACCAGCGTGGGAGACAATGGCTGTAAACCTTCTCATTCTGAGAGCAGATACGTATCCAACAGTAGAACGATAAAAGGGTCGATGATGATGCATGACGATTTAAATTTCCTGAAATCTCTCACAATAGCGACTCCCGTTTGCTATTATGGTCCGTTGCTTAACAAGCGCGAAATCGGTAAGTTACCCAATTGCTCCCTAAGGATAGCCATTCCGTGGAATAATACTTTTTGTAGCTGCCAACTTTAAAGTATACCGTATATATGTACCTTTCTACAACAATTGAACAGCGAGCTATTTAACGTCTTTTGGTGTAGTTTTAATTCAAAGAGGGGATCTATGTTCAGTACTGGAACGATAACAATTGTTGATGAAGATGGCGATGATTCATGTAGCGTGATTAAACGGTGTAGGTAAATACAATAGGTACTCCGAATATTGTAAATTCTGTGATTGAGTTGCAGGTTTGCCCTATATTATCAATAACTTTAAACGTATATAACAGTGGTTGGATGCGTAGAGCAGAAGATCGAGCTCAGTGGCATTTGAGAGGCCTTCATATGTCCAGCAGTGGACGATGACAGGCTGATAGTGTGTGTGTGTGTATATATGTATATATAACAGCCCACCTATATTATCCCAAAGACTTAGGCAGAGGTACTCGTCTAGTATAGTACGCCCACGTTTGCTTACCTACTCCCATGTATTTATAAGCTGTCAGGTGATCATATTATGATTTATTTTAATTCGCATGTTATTTTAATATGCAATGTTATTTTCAATACATTAATTCTGAATGGTAAATCAGTACAGTCATATTGTGACGTACAAAAAATTGCCGCACATAACATGAATGTTAATTAATATTCGACCAGCGCTTCTTAATTAACAATCAGCTAAAGAAACTGGCCTCATACATATAAATGGAGAAATTGAAACGTAGGAACAATATTAATTAATATGTTCCACGTGTTACCTACTGTTTTATTTGTTCTGTGCCTTTAAATACGAGTGTAAATAAGTTACTTGCGGTGTCTTTTATTTGTCAAATATTAATTTATCTAATAATTTATTGTTAATATCTGTGTTTAATAGTTTTCAACGATAATTATTCAGTATTAATACTTGCCTATAATGGGAATTAATATTAAGACCTATGTCCAGCTGTGGACGGAAGTAGGCTGATGATGATGATGATGATGATGATTAAGGAAAAGACAAGACAACCTTGTGAACTTCGTCATGATTAGGTTTAAAATTTGATACAGTTTATCCCCTTTTGGCATAGTATTGTTTCTTATTTGGAACTGAAAAAGAGAAATAGACAGGCAGGATGTTTTATATTTGGAGCGTACCTCATTTACGCGGACGAATGCCGTCTTTCAAACAAGCATTAGCTCTCGATTCTTTTTAAAGCAAGTCCGCGACATCCGTTGGACCGCAAAAACTTAGTTCTCGCGACCTTGCCTTTGTCTCGCCAATGGCAGTCATTCGCGCTGTTTTTGTGGAACGTTGGCCTCAACGGCACGGGAGCGCTACTTTGTTAGGTTTTCATCCTTACTTATACTTATGAAACTAGTAATTTGTTCCATATACCATCATTTTTATATTTTACAGTCATTGAACTAATGAATGTTGCTCAGATAATATAGGAAAATTACGTCGCCATAGACAGGAAATGAAGTTATAATTTTCAAACACAATTACATCTAAAATAACACAGTATAAAGATAAAAGATAATGTTATTATTATACTTAATTTTTTTTATATATTTAGTAGCTTGAGCTATAAATTTTATAATCTGTATTATTTTGTTTTATAACCCTCATTTGTACTAAAATTTTATGATAATTTATGTGCGAATATAAATTTTTTTTTGTGTTAATTTCAGATGTCATCATTCTCCGAGTTGCTTTCGAGCGGCTGTTCAGTGCACGCTCGTTTCCTGCTCTGCTCGGCCTTCGCCCCACTGTGCTCGGAGCAGGTATCGGGCTCCGTGAGCGCGTGCCGAGCTCTCTGCGAGAAGGTTGTCGAAGACTGTAAGGAGCAACTTAAGCAGCTGTCGCCTACCGTGATGCTGGACTGCGCAGCGTTCCCTTTGAGACCGAACAAGCGGTTGTGTATGCGACCTCCCAACGCCAGTGAGCTGGAACCTGAACCTCCACCGCCACCTCGCTGGCCGTTTCATGAGCATGAGTTAAGGGAACACGGTTGTCCACCAGCCTTCACCAGAGCCCCCGCCGGCGAATGTTGGCCTGCTTGTGGGCAGCACGCCAGGTACTCGCAGACCGACAAGAGAGTATCCGAAATTTGGATGAGTACGCTCGCCTGGTTCTCTCTGCTGTCGACATCCTTCGCATTATTAACTTTCTGCGCGGAACCATCCAGATATCGATATCCAGAAAGACCCGTGGTTTGGATGGCCGCTTGTCACGCGATTGTAGCTCTCTCGTACGTGACGCGCGGATGGCTGGGCGCTAAAGTCGTGTCCTGCGCCGGCCCTACGCTGGCGGTGGATGGATTGGCGTCGCCAGCATGCGTCGCCTTCTTTTCCTTAACCTACTATTTCACGTTAGCAGCCGATGCTTGGTTCGCTAACGCATGCGTGGCGTGGTACTTAACCGCCGCCAGCGAGTGGTCGACTGAAGCCTTGGAACGGGCGGCTGCGTACTTACACGCCGTGGCGTGGGGCTGGGCGGGCGCGTGGACCGCGGCGGCCTTGGCGCTGCGGAGAGTGACAGCAGATGAGCTAACTGGAACGTGTGGAATATCAGACGCAGCTGCCGCCGCGCTGATCGGTGTACCGCGAGGGGCTCTGCTAGTTACATCTATAGCTCTCGCTATAGGAGCTTGTCCCGGAATAATGAGGGTGCGTCGAGCGCTAGACTCGAGGGGAGCGAGGAGAGTGGGGAGACTGGCGGCGCGGGCGGCCGCGGGGGGACTTCTCTACTTAGTCTTAGCTGCGTTCGCGAGCGGCGCGAGAGTGCTGGAGGCGCGCAGGCGGGAAGCACAGAGCAACGCGGCGCTGCTGGCGGCGCTGGCCGTGGAGAGCGTGGCGAGCGTGGCGAGCGCGGAGAGCGCGGCGGGGAGCAGCAGCGTGTCGGTATGCGTGTGGGTGTCGTGCGGCGTGGCGGCGGGCGCGTGGGCGTGGTCGCGCAAGTCGGCGGCGGTGTGGCGCGCGGCGCTGTGTCCGCCGCGCAAGGCGCCGTGCTGCGCGCCGCCGCTGCTGCGCTCGCACCACCCCCACTACAAGCGCCCGCTGCACGTGTCGCGAGTGTAGCGCCTCTATGGACCGCCTCAAAGACTAGTGTGAACTATTAG
Organism: Parelbella machaon machaon; assembly: GCA_018246775.1. Classification (NCBI taxonomy): domain Eukaryota; kingdom Metazoa; phylum Arthropoda; class Insecta; order Lepidoptera; family Hesperiidae; genus Parelbella; species Parelbella machaon. Next base: position 2,340 of record DWFV01001753.1, on the reverse strand, counting down.
TGAGTAGGACTCGTGTGCCTCGTCTGCCTTCTGTGAAGGCGCTCTCGATATTTGTACAGTGCTTGTAAATATTGTAAATTAACAATTACATATAATGTTGGTTTTTTATACAAATTGCCGTTTTATTACCTATCGACCCCGAAAACAAGTCTTCAATGACATTCATAACAAGAAGTTCCTAATCAGTTAGGAAAAAACTTTCTCCAATTTTATAACTGAGTAATTAAACACTTTTTCCCCATTTTCTGACTTGGGTGTAAATTCGTTTTATTAAATCTTTGTTATATGTACTTACTTCATTGCACACTTTGTTACACATCTGTATAATCGTAACTTATGTACTTATATAAATAAAACAATTGGCTCGTTCATTGTGCGCGCATCATGCAATAATATTGCAGAAATTTGATTCATTTCGATAAAATTTTTAGTTTTACTTTTTAGAAACTTGGTCCTTATCTTTAAAAAAGTATTAGTATAACGAACGTGTATTAGTATTAATTTAATGTAAAGTTTTAAGATTAGCTAAGCAGTATATTTCTTTTCCTTTTATATCTTGTTTTCTTGTATGTTCATAAAATATACCTACTGTAAATATCAACAACAGAGACGAAGTCGTGGCTATCTGCTCGTTAAAGGGATCAGAAAAAAATGAAAAGATTATTATAAGGATTTCATTATTGCTTTTCAGTAATAATAGGTACAGTGCTTTAACAGAAACTTACCAAACGAAACGAATTGAAGTGTAATCATTAATAAATATAAATAAACGAAATCCCTGTTTTGAAATGAAATGTTAAACATTATTACCACAAAAAATCAACATAAAACCGCAAATAGGATTAAATAACGAGTCAGCAGTGCTTGCTAAACATTTTTTATTATCAACTTTTAAACATTATAATCGTACGGATATTTAAGTATATAACTCTCTATACAAAAAACAAAAACAATTTGGATTTTGTTAAATTACATAATTTACACTCTTGACAGCCCCTTCATTATATAACCCTGAGGAAATTTAGTTTTATACATTAAATTATTATTATACATATATATTAAAATTATACATATCATACAAAATGACACTAGGCGTGTTATTTCCATAGAAATGAAATCTGTAATTTTGTAAAAAAATCGTCTTATTATTTCCCAGCCACCACAGTATCCAAATGATATTAAAAAAACAATTTTATTAATGATTAAAAAAACATTGGCTTCTCACCATTATTAGGTATACGGAAAGAGTGTTTGGAGTATTCAGATTTATTCAGATTCAGTGTAATACTTCAAACATTATACCAAACATCAGATTAATAAAAGAAAATGTATTCTTTAAGGTTGACATACAGTAACATACTAAAGATTATTGCATTAAAAACATACTTTATGACACGATGTTTATATTTAACAGTATTATGAAATACCTAGGTAATTAATTTATAAAGAAATAACATAATGCAAGTCCATAAAAATATATTGATAAGAAATAAAGTTCTGATTTTATTGGAAATAATCAAAACATTGCATTTCTAGATGTGTATAAATTAAAAGAGATATGTATCAAATTTTTTTTAAAACTGATAGGAAGTTATGAAAACATGCTTATTACATAATTGATAAATTAAGTTTGAAGACTTTATAATTGATTTCATAATGACTGAATGTTTCCGGTCAGTCTTCTGATATGTACTACAGACAAGGATAGTGAAACCAGGACAGGTTAAATACATTAGTATTAATTCTAGCGCATATTCTGGAAGAGAAGGCAACTGCACAGAAAGAGAAACATTCAGGTGACAGACTCATTGATCTTACAACCTTCTTTAGAATTCCAAACACATAAATGTATGCAAAAGAAACATCATAAATAAAGTAAAGAATATTTATGTGAACTATATATTAATGAAATAAATACCCTTGGAATGTTGCGTAAAAAAAACCAGTTAAGAATAATACTTATGAACTGCTACTTCATGCATGTAAACACCACTTGCGAACGACAGACTGGTTAGACCAAGTCACACTCGTACGTTGCACAGTCCATACTCGACACTCGCAGGCCACAGTTCGTGCTTTTCAGAGTCCTTCCTTTTATTAGTATGGAAAGCGATGATGAAGAAAGATTGTAAGATGTGCGGCTAGCTGTGGTGCGCGGCTAGCCGTGGTGCGCGGCCAGCAGCGCGTCGAACGCGTCGGCGGGCGCGCGCGCGGCGGGCCCAAAGTAGCTGGCCAGCGCGCCGGCGGCGGGCTCGCGCACGTCGTCGCTGGACGCGAAGGGCGGGCGCGCGGCGCGGCGCGGCGTGCTCCGCGCGCTGTGCGCCCGCCGCGCGCCCCCCG
>DWFV01001752.1:0-10694 GCA_018246775.1 Parelbella machaon machaon | reverse complement strand
GTCTCGTAGATTTGATTCCCACCCAGAATAAATATTTTTGTGATGAGCACTTATGATTATGACACATGAATTTTTATTAACTTATAATTGAAAATTCCCATATGGTCACCTGACTCCATATTAGATAGATCCTGATTATTGCAACCAAACGGCTGATAAACTACTTATATAGATACAGATATCTTAAAAATACTTATATAGATAATTTTATGCCCAACCACAAAACAAACACCCGTGCCCGTCACACAAACATTTGTCCTTGGTGACCAGCAGACCAGTCAAATTAATCATAAAATTCAGTAAAACTGTAATTTAACGTGTAAAAAAAACAAACGTTAAAATTTACCCACCTCATTATTTCAATTCAACAATACAGTTCAATTTGAAAGCGGTATTTTATAAAATTATTTATATTGCAATGAGATAGGTAAGTATTATTAATTTGCTCAACATACTTTTGAGAAAGCGATTTCGTTATTTTACATTACAGACTATTCCGACTTTTCCAATGTTATATTGGAATATTACGAAATGTAAAATGCATAATTTTTGTATTTGGTATACCTATCTATTCAGTTTCCTGTATCAAGTGTTAAAAAAGTCAACACACTATACATAATGTGTGATATTCGTAACACAAATACATAACCTATAAATCTATAACAATAAGCAGCATGGCGCTCGTCGAGAATGCGGTCCTCCGACATTTTATTTTGTTACCAGAACGTACGCGCCTGAGCCATGTATGACTTGGCCATACACGACCAACGGCATACCTTTCTCACTTTATGATGATGACGTTGAAGTTGTTCAGATATTCGAGTTAAAATAGTTGAAAACAGTTTTGAAGGTGTAAGTTAAACCTAGCAATTTCACCTAAGAAGTTATGATTTGGTTCAGCTTTTTTTATAGTTCTTTAAAAAAACAGGAAAATGTTGGGTTTTTGATTGTTTTTACATAATCATACTTATAAATTCGCATTTTTACAACAACGATTAATTATTAGATATTTGCGTTAAAAAATATAAATGTTTACACTTAAAAAATACCTTGCATTTATCAGTAGGTAAATGTAATGAATTTATAGCAATATTCCAAATTAAGTATATTCATTTGTCTAACGATACAAGTAGATACATATTTGAGTTCTATAAGCCTTTATACCTAGGTAATAGATGCGTAAAAGGGACAATTATGTAAAAAACGCCATCGTGTACGGTTGTGCACTTAATGATAAAATATCTATGAAAAGCAACGGTTCATGAATGACGTGTTTGCCGAGGCGTTATAGTAAACACGTGTACGTAGTCGTTGCTCCACATGTCACAGTGATGCAGTACTCGCTCCCATAATAGACGGGTCGCTTATCAAAAATCACTGACCTTTGGATAGGCGGTTAGTGATAGATACATGGGAAATGCGTCTCGTATGGGAACTAGGTGACTGAAGGTTCAGTTCGTGTATATGATTTGAATTTATTTTCAAATTTCACTTTTTTAAATACTTTAATGACAATAGTAAATTTTTGCTTATTATATTAATTTGGCTTAACATGTTCATAATCGCACACGGCTGTTTTACAACATAATCCGTTTCAAGCATAACATAATCGAATGCGTTTGTTGATGAATTTTGGAATGTATCGATTTTATTCCCAATTATGAATCGTTGTAAATTTTATTTACACGCCGTTCCATGATAATATTATACAATTCGCATACGGGCAGAGGGTCGCAATGACCTCACAGAACATTCTGCACCGTTCATGGTATAAATTAAACGTAACATAATAATCACATCGTATAGTACCCCATTCGTTAGATTAGGATCCCCTTAATTTGCTCGACGAGGCAATTGTGGCGAATTCATGGCACGTGACCACTATTTGGCCAGCGTTATGGTTGTGGCAGCAATTGTTAAAAATTGTTTTTATTTCGTTCTTGAATTAAGTCATCTCATAGCCGGCGCATGCGGGCCGTTAATTAGCGTTCCACGCGTGTAAAGAGAGGAACCGCCGCTTAATCATAGGAGCTGATTATAGTCGGTTTGTAGTATTTATTCGGATAATATTTATTACAAAAAGACTTTATTGAGCCTACGTCGATAAGAGTCGGGAAGGCGACGAGACGGTTCATATCCGGCCGATACAGCGATAAAGTGCTAACATAAACACAGTGCAAGCAAATTTATTAATGGCTACGTAATCTCTATAATAGCTTTAAGGAAATACTTCACTTTTTTGAAGTCTGGCAGCTCGAAAGTTACTGCAGATAAAATAACAAAAAAATATGATGAAATTTGAGAACAAATTTTGAGTATCACTCTCATTGATTGAAAGCTTTGTTAGTAGTGTTCACGGTAAGTAAAGCATGCTTTATTAAACGAACAATGGTATAAAGGTATCTGGCGCCAGGACGTCGCACCAACAACAAATGAATAACGGTCGAAATAACCTGTCGCACCAACGATCCGGACAAATAGTCGAATTCAATGCACATAGCTGCGCAGGTACGACACTTTACGCCACATTCCCGTTTACACTTCTACCAAACAAACGGACTGGAAAAAAAACATGGGAAGCGGAATTATCTTGTGACTTTTACAATAATCCTTGAATGCCACTACATTCCACGTATTAGATAATTGTGTGAACACGGGAAATCCAGGAAAGTGATAACAAGTGGCACGTATCATGTTTGGCCGGAATGTGCTATTGTGTATTTGTATATGAACGGAAACGAAACTAAGGCGGCGCAGAGAATGTATGGTATTAATAGCTATTATTGTCAGTGAATAAAAAAATAAAATGTTGGTATGAATTATGATAACTTGTACTGTATCTGTGTAAATCGTGTGATATTTAAATAGTTTATTTTAAGTACACCAGTCCCGCAGTTGATTGAAGACTATTAAAAAATAATTACAAGAAACACAACCGTCTTCAATTATTTACATCCTGTTTTATGCTTATTTTCTTGTACGGTTGTGCTTGACATATGAATGAATGAGTGTGCGTAGTTCCGGACCCAGTCTGAAATATTATTCGGCGTCATAAAAGGGGTTTCTCCGAAATCTCCAAATGGACGTAACATTGTATCGACCTTTTGCATAAGATAATAACGGCAGTACGCCATGTGTTCTGAGCCGGGGGGTAGCGGGTTCGAGGCTCGTACATATGTTTACGCATTCATTCACTTGTGAGGCGTGCTATTAATGGGTCCATTCAGCAGTATTGTCTTCCACATGCACCGGAAACTGCGCCGCTCGCCGCATGCCGCCCGCGCTCGTCTGCGACATTACGAGTATAACAGAAACGATTATTACGACTTCGGCCCGGCGAAACTAATTTATATTTCCATGTATCGCAATTCGTATGAATCGTATTATGTAATTAGAAGTATCATTTTAAATAAAAACTAATGTGGTCTACACTTGCAATATTAACGCACAATATAAGTCTTTGTCTAGGTATGTCATTTTTCATTGTCTGTTACACATGATGACATTTAGGTCTGGCTATTGTGAACCTAGCAACAAAAGGGCATATATATAAACAAGTACAGAAAAACTTTGTCATTTCAAAACAAAAAAAATCAAATGAAGACATGATCAATTCATAGTTTTAAAATAAACAGCTATTTAAATAGGTTACGATTAAAATGGTAGAATTTAACGGTAAATAAATATTGCATGAATTTATTCCCTTTTGGAAGTTAATTTGTTAATAACTATGTGCGTTTCTCATATTTCCCTCCTGTCATTTGTCTAGTGTATTAGATTCCGCGTTGTGCTTCCTTCGTGGTGTTGCTACGGTTCTCGTAGCCGAAGCCAGCTTGGAGGCGTAGCGCGTGTGCTACGGATTTTACATTATGGCCCCTAGGTTCCACAATTGCATTCATACATTGATGTGGATAATACAAAAAGATCAAATTATTTGTTAGTATGAAATGCACATAAAATAATAAGCAATTCTACTGTACCTAATATAATGACATATTACAACTCTGCGCATAAACATTAAGCGAATTATCAAATTTTATTTAAGCAAATATTATGTTCCTTGAAATATATGAATATACGACATGTAACTGGTCGAAAATGCTTTTAAATTAACTGCGATAGTGTTTTCTATTGCGATACAGATTGAAACAATACAAGGCAATGTAAGCTTAAAAGTATTTTGTCTTGTGAAATTCCATCTTGTATCAAGTCTACCTCCATCCCATAAATTCCTGCTCAAAATCGGATGCCTTCGGATAACCACCCATTGCGCGGCTTTCAGGCGACCGACACTAGAGCTGATAATTGACTCGTCTGACTAGTCTGCGTCCGGCCACCCTTTCCATAAATATTTCCCGATCAAATTATTATGCGTTCTAAAAAATACTTCGAGTTCGATTCTGAGAAACCTCGGGCGAGGGCGGTTATATTCAAAGTTAACGAGCGAGATGGAGCTGCTCCGGCCACTTAGCGAGTAAGCGAGACGCGCGCCCGATGGAATGAGGCTCAGAACAGTCGAAGGGGCGAACTGTGAGAATTACAAGGAATGGATTTATTTATTGATATACGTTGTTCCGTTAAAGAGCGGACAGTTTGTAAAAATAAATGTTGCCCTTATGGAATGAGAACAGCGAACTTGATTAATCTAGGAACGCAGTCCACGATCCCACACACCTAAGTCAATGTAGCGAATATCGCATTGCGTATTTACCAACATAACGCTTGGTTTTCTTTGTCCCATTTCAGACGCACTGTATACGTACAAAAATAATAAGACATATGTACATGGGTACGTATGTGTACCTACTAATGAAATGAAGAAAATATGATTTATTTACGAATATATTATAGGAAGAAAAACACATTACAATTAACAATTTAGCTATTAATTTGCTAGATAATGACTTATAAGGTGTGTTAGTACATATTTCATTTGCACCGGTCATCGCCCCGACTGTCTCACGCGTAGTAACAACATGCAGAGCAGTTCTATTTGCGATCGTTTGAAACTATGCTCATAATTACTGGACGTATTTTTCACAGTACGCACTTCACTCTTGTAAGTTTGTTAATTACGTCTTTTAAAATTACAAATACAAGTCGTAGGTGATATTTGATTTTATATTATATACGTAAATATCATACTGAACGTTTATTTATTTTTAGATTAATATCAATATGAAATTACATGATTATGTTTAAACATATCTAATAATAAGGTTGTTGGAATTTACATTAAAATAATCTCTCCCTTAGCAATATAACGAAAACTCGTAATAACTAACCACATAATAATACAACAAACCAGCAAAAATCTACTAACGTAACCAACATGACACAACATGACTATAGTACATAACAGATAACAAACAACGAACACATGACTCTACCGTAGTCCCAAGACATATTATCCCTATATTAAAGTCCAATAATGTTCACGAAGTTAATTTAATACGTGCAGTTATGGAGACGTTCAGAGAGGAACACACGAACCTGACGTACGGAATGTCAACAGTGTAAGTGCTAACTTTTTCATATATTTAAGTCTGCAAATGTCGCCTAACCACCTTGCTGGAACTTAATTTTACACCATAATTGTAATATAACTTTATTGCTTCTATTTTTTGTGCACATCGTTTAAATTTTTTTATAAGTGGACAGTTATCGGAAACATATTTTCAATATTGTTTATTTAGTATTAAATTCACGCTAAATACAGTCTAAAATTCCGTCATGATATGGCAATACATATAAATACACACTTTATTATATCTATTATAAACATAAGTATGTATTTTATTTTAATTTTATCTTTATTCTTAATTGTACTATAGGGAAAAAAAAATACCGACTGTATATTGAAATTTGATTTATAAATTATTAGACTACTTGGTAGTATAAAACACAAGCTGAGGCAAATAGGCTTAGGCTTCGTGCCTATATCAACATTGAATAGATATCATTATTTAATCGTTATTGGCTACAAAGTTCTAACAAACATATAAATATTTAATGGATAAATAATATTTTAATGCATAATGATCCTCTCCATTGCGGGAACGAATCACGAAGAAGAATATATTAATGCAATATAGCCAAATTAAAAATTCTAATATTGTAAAAGTGACGTTAGTTTATAATTTTCACTTCGATATGAAAAAAAGTAAAGATTTTCATCGGGAATATAAAACTATATAGTTTTTAACACCGATAGTCAATTATATGTGACACTTTTATTCTTTGTATTACTAGTCTACAGCATTGTCGAAAACAGTGATAACTAATAACAAAGGAGTCAAGTATCATTATGTATGAAAGATATTAGAAGAGTATAATTTTGGAGTCCTACATGATCAATAATATCTACATATATATGTATATCACTGTTATGATACAAAAGAAACATTAAGAAATTCAATTAATTACTGATAAATCGACATCTAAAACAGTTCCCGTTATAAAAAAATTACATTACATACTAAGTGCCATTTGTTTTATGTAGAAGTCAGACATAATCATTATCAACCGTTCGTTTTCCTACTTTATAAGCGAACGATAATGCGTCATTCTTTCCATCACCAACACAAAATCAAAAGACTCTCTTCAATTTATGCTAAACATTTAAGGAAGCTACTACACTACGACTTGGTAATACTCAAAAAGTCGATTTCCATTTTTTTTTCCACGGGAAATTTAACTGCTGTTTACGTAGAGACAATGGAATAGTATGTCAAAAATTTTGGTATTCCCTTTTTTCCATTTTGGGTCGTGAGAATGGATCGCGTGCATTCGACACATCTCATTAGGTAAACAGTATTAGGACGGGACGGTCGACCGACACCGAGCTGTAGGTGCCCGTCCAGTAACTGTTTCGGGACTTCCACACGCCGCGACTGTTTTTAATCTTCAGAACCCCTGAACACAAACAATTAATTACAATAGTGCAAGTCTTTTCCTATGTACTATATTATCCTATGTACTATATACAAACAGTCATATATATGCAATCGTTCACATATCTTTGTAGGTTTACGCGAGAAAATATTGTAAGCCCAAAAGCATCATTGGCTGTTTAGATTTATTGTCAGTTCCCAGAGACTATATCTAATCAGTTAAATTTACCCGCCATTAAAACTCCGGCTAGAAATCCTTGGAGTCGGGAATTCGGCGACGTGCAAGCGTTACTCTTGATTTATTTTCCGAGTAAATTACATTTTTCGTAAAACATAATAGCGACTTCCTCGTGATAAAATACTCCTCGCACCGCATCTCCCACATCGGTATCTGTTATGAGGGAAACCGAATACTTTCTCGTGCTAATACGACGTATTTATATTATAAAAATTTCAAACCCTACACATTTTTTAACTGATTCAAATAATTTGTTCTTTGTTTTTCGCGAGGTCGTTTGTACGGAAACCTAATTATTTCTGATGCATGTGCGTTTCGTCTTTTTAGGGTTTGTTTTAAAAATATGTTCTATCTAGCCTGTATATTTTTTAGGATTCAATCTTTCTCCTTAACGTCTTTAAATTCGATTCCGCAGTTTTGATATAAAAACTAAAATAGACAAACAGATGTTTTCGCATTTATAACACTGATTCAGTTATTATATATAAAAGTAAATCTCCAATTTTGAAAGCGCCCTTTTATCCAATGAAGTGCGCTCGGATTTGCCAAAATTTATAATTGTCTATGAAGCTCATGAGAGTTGCAGTTTGCTGATGTATGCTCAAAAGGGTTATGAAGAAATAAGAAATGAAGCATTAAGAATAGAACATTCCATTATTAAATACAAAATAAAATGTTTTATTTACATAAACTTCCTTACTCAGATAGACTAAAAGTAATGATAGTTATTTTCTATAGATGGTTATTTGATGGATTCAAGCGGGCAATACATAAACTACATTCGGTTAATTAAATACCGACCCCTTCATTTCAACTGAAATATAATGTCTCTTAAGTATAACAATTATGAACATCAGACACCCTTTATCTCGTTAAGCTTATTTCAACATCCAAGCGACTTCATTTTTTATCGTCACATGATAGTGATGTTGTAATAAAACATTCCAGGAATCGTTGTAAATATATTTAAACTGTGAATGGTGTACGATGATAATATTTAATGTTGTTTAAAATAACGAGGAGTGAGGTGGCGGGCGGCCGAGAGGGTGGTCGCGGCGCTTGCCGCTCCAACCACGCAGCTATGCGCACTGTCAACACCGCCTCTCCGCACACTGCACACAGTACACAGTTTTTTAGGCGCACATGTGCGTCGGGACATACCGCCCAGACCACAACTCCAAACAAATATTTGTCTTCAATTCTAAAACGCTTAGAACCCCCCGGCCAGCCAAATGGGTGTAACATTTGAACGCGCCTATCGATTCAGTGCACCTATTGTACGGACGGTTACTTGTTAGAACCGCTAACTGTAGCAATTTTCGTAAAGGTAGTAGCCCTATGATTGATTTTTATTATTCTTCCCAAAAAATCCCAGCGATTGTTATTAATGACGGTCACAAAATTGAAGTAAATTTTGAAAGACGTAATGTTAGATCTATTTATAATAATCGATGATGGTCCGGCATCGTGGGCATCGGTAACATTCCTTCATGCCATCGCATTGCGTTATCATATTACCTTACCTGTCAAACCCTTCGAAATAAATTAGTTTCTTCTAATGCCTACGCTAAGCAACGTCGGTAGGTACCAAAAATAAACCAAATAACGGCGCAATCCATTAACCGACTGGACTCCGCGGTTGAAGAAAAAAATTATATCAGATTAAGCGGGTAAGTGTTTACAGTTTCTCACGAGCCTCGACCAGCCCTCAATGGCGCCTTGCTGATTGATAGTAGCTTAACCTGCTTCGCACCCTCTGCCGCTCACTCGATAACACACCCTAACTCTATAGCGTTAGATTTGTATTCATACCATATAGACCTACATACTGTAACAAAACGCATCATAAGCTGGTTAAATAAATTTCACACTTATGTCATTAATAATAAGATTGGTTTTAAATTACGCGTGTCATATTATATAACGCCCATTCAAAGAATTCTGCACCCTCATAGCCTATACCTGTCCGCGGCCACCTCCAAAGGAGTGAACAAAAAATATTATGTTAATTTCTTATATCAAAGCATTATTCATAGCTGCCATAATAGCTTTGTTATCATTATTGGGTAACATTCTCCTGTAATAATTGTCGGCGGCATGACTGTGCGCTGGATCTTATGAATGTTAATAAGCACTAAAGTATCTGTAAAATGCTATATTCATGCTTGTCACCGTTACCAATAAGCAGGTCAGAATCATTGGATTTTTTACAGTCTTCGTTATCCAAGTCAATCACAGATCTCTAACATCGTCATAACAATCTCAATAATACGCTCGTTTACATTCATACTGGCACTTAATTTAAAAAAATATTTTTGTTAGGGCACATCCGATTTTTTACTCGATCGATGATCTTCTTTAAATTATGTTAGAGAAACAACCATTCCAGTGGAACAATGTGGTAAAGTATGCTTTACTATATTTAAGGCTGCTATAATAAGTATACTTACATATTATGAAGTTGCCAAAGGATAAGCGACGGACAAACAAAAGCAGTTTTAGGATTTATAATATCTTATGTAATTCGGATTAGGTACCATGGTCCAATTTAAACATAAATAATTCAATAATTTAACCACTCACTCATTTTACATTAATAAACGAATTATAAATACTCTGCATTGCAAGGCAATATACTCAAATATCTATTTACGTCAACTATCACTATTCGTCCAGGAACAATATGTTTATGATTTGTATGGTATTTTACCAAACATACATACATTTTGTCCTTGATTTAACTATACCATCTCACTAAAACAGGGTATTAATCTTAATAGATTAATTATATTTATTATTATTTAATAAATATATACAAGTTTAATGAAAATCCAGCGGAATCGAACTAAAGGCTCGCAAAGCGTGCAGCGGCAGGCGCTCCGTCGGTGTCGGCTTGCGGCGCCTCCCGCAATTATCATATTCCACCTAAACACACGATAATATTGTACACGCAATTTTAAAAATAACTCGCGTCCGCCCGACCTCAATCGACCCTGATTTATAGCGAGGCACCGAAGCCGCCGATCGCCCGCAAAAGATTGCATTCCGAATAAAAATAACAATAAGTGCCCACACGATACGGTTACACTCACCAACTCGTGGACGCCTTCTTTTTTTGTTAATCAGCCGTTTTTAGGCGGCGAAGCCTTATTAAACACCGGAGAGATGTAGAGAAAGAGATTGCATCACGAAACAAGACTAAAACGTTTCGCCGTCACTTGAAGGGATATGTTGATACTATAATAGACCACGCTATTCGTTATTTTGATGACAAATACAGATAGTTAGTTCTAATGACCAGCGTTTGACTCCGTAAGTTATATCATTGAAGTATTTTGATTTTCTGATCATTATAATTTTTATATTTTCACGCCCAGACAACCAGACAGCACCGAGTGACAAATACGGGGGTATTTAGAGAAAAACTGAAAAAAAATAGTTATAAAAAATAATAATAATAATAATATTATAAATATAAAAAATATAAAAAAATTAAAATAATAATATTATTTACAAAAAAAAAAAAAATTCTAAGGTGTGTGAAGTCTGCCAACCCGCACTTG
>DWFV01001751.1:0-10695 GCA_018246775.1 Parelbella machaon machaon | reverse complement strand
CCCGCTTTCCCCCCCCCCCGCCCCCCCCCATAGCTGCGCTGAAACGCTACCCCCCCCCCCCCCCCCCCCCCCCCCCCCCCCATACGAAAAGGCGGGTCTGTTGGGCCCCAGTGTAATTAATTGACAATGGTTCACAAGACCCTTTCAGGTTGAACAATTATATGCCAAGTAATGACCATCTGCAAGCGCTTAGCGCAGTGGAACTAACAGGAAAATAAACGATCTGTGAGTTACCATCGTCGAATGTATTTATCCTAGAAATGCTCCGTTTGGGGATGGAAAACATTTATACTTATCAATATGAATCGTCTCTAAGCTCATTATATTTCGTTAGCGAATTATTGCTATAGTGTATCCGTGATGAGTTGTATCCGTAAAATATCTTGTGGCATGTACTCATATATAGAGGAGTCTAGAAAATACAACATTTGATAAAATATGGATAATAGCACAAAATTGTGTGTCCATAAATTTCCTAAAGCAGACATTGCGGTTCCAAATCCGACGTTAAAATAATCGCGCGGCGCTGCCGGTATTGGTTAATAATTTTAGTCCCCCATCGATCGACGAGCCTTAATATTCCCTCGACGCCGCTGCCTCCTATCCGTGCTTATTGAATAGCAGCCGTATTTATAAACTAGCTGCTTGCCATGCCACTAAATGTGTACATATTTTAACATATTCTTATTTTAAATATATTATAGCGTTGCTCTATTTGTTTATGTTACAAGTTAAGATATACTGCTGACGGGTATTCAGTAATTTTAACTAAAACTGTGCAATAATATACAAAACTGTGCTGATGACATTTATACACGCTGCGATATTACCGGTGAAATAATTTAAAAAGATTAATGCGGGTGGGTAGCAATGTGAATTAGCAAGCACAAAGACAACGAATACGTGTTAACTGCGGCTCTTTTAACAATTCATTGTGATTAAAAACCGGTTACATTGATGTTACAACTTCCATTCAATTTAAGGTCGTTATACGTATATTTCAGCAAAAACAATAAAGCCTATAATGGGATTCAAGTCATTTAAACCGGGGTTCCATTGTCATGGATAGGGCCGCGGTGGTCGCGGGTTAAGCCGGATCAGCGCTGGTTTCGGCAATTAGCCGCCGTTCGCTGCGGCTAGCCAGACACCCCGCGGCGAGATACGGGTTAAGACGGGGTGGGATTAAAAAGTAGAATTTATTGCATAGAACATTTCGGAAGCGCCATATTTAATCACAATGTTCATAAAATTTTTAAAAATATGTTTTAGGTCAAAGTTGTATAAATTTCTAATTTAAAAACAAGGATGAAAAATGTCATCATGTTACTAATTATAAACAAAATGATTATTAATAGGAACAATCGATTGTGACACTCGCATGTGTTAATCTTGTGTCGTGTCTATAAACACGCACACACTGAAAGAGATAGGTACACAAAACGGTAAAAAGCGATACGTAAATAGATATATTATATAAACGACCGAGAAATATATCTAAAATTGATGTATAGAAAAAAATATTAACATTAAGCAAGCCACTGGACCCAATAAATCTGGGGCCGTCAGGGCGATCAGATTAGGGCCCCAATCCGCAGTTCATCAATCATACCCTGGCAGGGATTACTAGTTGCTAAGAAACTTTATTTCTGACTTCTTAATTTAGGGATTACATAACGCTTTTTGCTGATAAAAAAGTTAGCGAGTACTTTTAACGGGTCCATTTACAACGTAAACGTAAAAGGAAAGACAACAAAACAAGTGTCCTTCGTCTGCTCCCTTTTGGCGCATTTGAAATATGTCAGAAAGGGACAAAACGTTCATTAGTCAAAAGGCAGCTATGGACCGCTACGAGTGGCAGTATTTGCCATTATGTTCTGGCAAAGTGATGACAGTTCGAAGTGAAAAATTATTATTTATTTAGACCTGAAACGTTACGTTATTATTGATATAAATTGCATTTAAATTATACATTATTTGATGAGATCTGCGGAAAATCGAGGATTAGTTGCGTAAGGCTCATATCCGGTATTACGGTAGAGGCTGATCTTATGATAACGTGAAACATTTTGAAACGCTACGTCTTAGTCTGTAAGTATTGAGATAAATATATTTGTTAACTCTGCCATCTGCCTACCCCGTAAGGGGCTTGGCGTGATAATAAAATAATAAAAAACGAAAAATAATATTGTCATCATTTGTCATTAACTTATTAAATGAATTGTGAAGTATCTGTTCGACGCATGTCGTGCAAACGTCACGTATCATTTTATAATATATTATTATATAAGAGACTATTATACAGTATTATATAGTCTACTAGCATATATGTGCTTGTATGTACTTGTATAGATATAACATAAAATAATACATAATATTATTTTTCTTTTCAGGTAAGATCAGTTAATACAATGAGGTTAACGGCTGATACCGAAATGTAAGTGACAATACTATCCACTACTTTGTTATTTACATATGTGCTGATAATAAATTATAACACGTAAGTACTTAAAAACCTTCTCTCTATAAACTCGCCTGTATAAATTATAATGGGGCCAATATTTAAAAACAATATTAAAAGTATACTAAGAAAAATACAAAAAGAGTGCAGGTCGCCCTCTTGCCGTGTGACCTGCTGACCTGTGACGGATAGCGGAAAGTCGTGGGTTTAGAGAGGACAGGATCGGGCGGAGTGGCGCCGATTAGGGGAGGTTTTGTTGCTAACAATAGACCAACAAAAGTTATCATCCATTATAATAAACAGTAAATATTTTGACTACAGACCTAAAAAATCGAAAATATTTATCTGTTTATTTATCTGTCACGCATAAAATAAAAAACAAAATTCGCTGCAGTGAATACTAACGGAATCAAAATATATCGGTCTCACTATCTATCCCTTAAAAATGTGCTATTGTCATAGGATCGCCAGCTAAGTATAAGGTAGTAAGCAAATTTAGAGTATAGTCGTATATTTAAATATGAATTGTATTTGATCAGATTCTGAATTAAAAGTTCAAATTTAAGGCGTGAAATAATTAATTTTTGAACAGTTTAATGTCGCACAATCAGCGAAGACAAACAATAAAAAAAACAATCAGAGTATTCGTAAACATTTGCCAATTAGATCACGAGTTGAAATTAGGTTTGCCGAGATCTAAAAAACTACTCAGTTCCCGAATAAACCGTAACACCGGGCAAAGATATCCAGACGTTCCCAATTACCGGACAAGTGGTTTAATCCGGGCGGGCAAAATGTTTTAGGACTATTCCAGAATTTTACTTTTTTCACATGCTTATTTTACCTGTTGTTTTTATTTTGCTGTAAGACGTCACTCGCTAATATTCAAAATTTGAGCGAAAAGGTTCGGACATGCGGAGAGAACGGTAAACGAAATGATTATGAATCACTTATACAATGCAAATGTGTAACTGTTACATGCTGGCAGGACTTGCTTATTTTGAACAGGTAGGTCTGATACCGTCTGTTTGGGGAATCAGATGTCTCCAGGAACGTAGTTGGAGAATAAGAATTGTAAGGATAACGATATTTGGCATACGGTGCTCTCTGTCTATCCTGTAAAAGACACATGATATAATGACAAAAATCATTATTAAAATACAGCCCAATCGGGATTCGAACGCGATACGGCTCGGAAGATGGGCAGGGTGACCAGATAACTGTATGGATGACCGTCGCTCGTACCTCATTACACAGTCTAGTTTATTACGAACCATCCCATTTAACGGACGGACCGGTAAATCGAGTTTTGCATATTAAAAGCCTTGAAAATGTCATCTATGGGTATATACGTACATCCTCGACCAAAGCACACTGGCTGACTGATTAAAAGCATCTTCCGTATCAACTATTTAATATGGCACCTCTTTGTAGGGTTGGTAGATAGGAGGAAGTACTGGATCAATTTCTGGATCAGACATCTGCTGCCACGTGACTAAAAGAACAGGAGAACGATGAAAGGGTTGGTATGATATATATTAAATAATTGTGGATGATGAAGGTTGTCTAGTCTTGATAAATCCTAGGCCCAAAAAGGGTGTCTCATGTAGAATAGTAAATCATAGAGTATAGTCCAGATAGCCGCAATTCGTTGAGGTTGCCTCGTATATGTGTATCCAGCGTCCCACATCAAACATTTTTTAATTACCTCCACGAGTTTTATTGTGGTTTTCTCTCACAAGCTCACCGTTCGCTGACAGTCGAAAATTGTCTTTAACACATGGTTGCAGAGTGAATATTGGCTCACAGTACAGGGCCACTCGACCGGCGATCCGGGGGAGCGGGCGAGCACGGTGTTTTGAATTTTTAAAAAGATTATTTCGGAGTGGGCCGCTCAGTAATGGAGTAGCCGCCATCTTGCTCGCGAACTATGTCAGAGACTTCGCACGGCTGTGCATTTATGTTGCTCCCAGTCTCAGGTGTGAAGTATGGTAATGAGGCGTTAATATCAGATGACGCAGGTGAAAAGAATATCTGCGAATTGCAACCAACGTTTCTGCTTCTACGTTTACTTCGTCCGATGTTGACACGATTATGCTTTTACGAGTTAAAATGTTTCATCTCGCGTGCTCGAGTTGCTGAGAACGTAATAATATTACGTTACTGTTATATTTTATTGTTTCTTTTATAGTTATTTCTGTAGACCGTTCGTGAGTGATGTCTTTCTTTGTAGCGTGTTTGGAGCGATGTGATAGTGATGTATTTTAATTCTATTATTGAATACGCTATATGAATTTCCTCTCAGCAGTAATTTATTAAGACAGTTTAACTATATTAAAGACATTGTTTATAATATGCCTGTAATCTTTGTAATATAAAAATTTCGGTCAAAAAAAAAAAGTATCTTTCGGTTTTTAAATATAAGTGGTTAAACGATTGATTGTTTTGATTCTGATTAGATATTTGTATTATTTCCTTTTTGTGGGAAAATGTGTACTTTGCTTGGTTCTTTGAATTCCAATTTATATGATATAACAATGTTGACGATTTATCTTGTAAATCCCTCTGAAGATTTACGTATCGAAGCAATAAATGTTACGTTCTAGAAAACATAGATGAAATAAACATTTGTTCGGCGGCAACAGATATTGGAGCGTTGGTAAACTATAAGCTCAGTGGATTAGGATTTGCCTTTCTGGTAGGTTTATCGACTGTCCAAAGTCAAGTGAAAATTCGAAGTTAACTAGATATACAGGAGCTGTTTTGTAGAATTCCTTTGCTAACATACTCGTAGCCATTTAAAACTACTCTAAAATATCTCATCTGCTGACTACTCTCAAATTATCTACAATAAAAATATAAATCTCTGCCTTTTTTATTCGTTCTCATCACCATCATCATCATGCGTTTTTCTCCATTACTAGAGACACGAGCCTCTCCAATAGCTTCCCTAAGCTCGTTTTGTAATGCAATTCGAAAATTCTCTACCTCATTGGAACCTATGCAGTAATCTGTGAGATAAAAATTGATTCGACAAATCTCTGCGCAGCGAAAAACTTGGAAGGAAGTGTACAGAGGCTGTGCGGTTCAATGGGTCATGCACGCCCTCCGAGCTGCCTTTTAAACCACTGCCCTGTTGAATGGTGCTCGCAGATCTTTTTTCTTCCTTCTGTTTCTATTTGGTTTCTGCTTTTCTTGTTGTGTGCTATCTGGTCAGCATGTTAATTATCATGTATTGCTCACTTAGCCGTCTTCTTTAACATTCATATTTGCACAGCTTAATTTCTCTGTATTCGTTCTGGTTTTGCACTTTTGTTTCTTTTGTCTATGTTTTATGAGCTCTTAACCGTACACGGTTACGCTTTTGGAACGTCTCTCTGCATATATTACCGATGTAAAGTTTTTGTCTATTCATTATTTTTAGATTTTTTTAGATTTTTCCTACATATCATAAAAATTCGCTACTTGGCTGTCGTAACCGCTACTTAAAATTATTCATAAACATGTTGCTACTTCTTATATGTAAGCTGTAAGCACTCGTGCTCTAGAACTTAAGGCTGCCGCTTAGCGGAAAAATGCATGCATAAAATGGCGGTGTTTCTGTGAGTGAACATGAAGAAAAGATTTTTCCATCTTTTAATTTTATCACCAGCATGAAAAATGACAACTTAAATTCTTCTGTAACCGTAAAAAAAGTGTACGAGAACTGGCCGTAGTCTGTATATAACCCGGGCGTGATCCAGTAGGTCACGCCCGCTCCACAGCGGCGGACAGACTAAACAATAACATTCTAGCGATCTTTTTTATCTATTTTGCTTTCCGGTATTTCAATCTGAAGTTTTGGATTTTTTTACTTTTATGGACTCAGGATGCGATGGAGATTAATAAATCTATATGAAAACAAGTATCTTGTATTATCTAAATTGACAACTCTTAGTATTTATTTTAATTTTATTGTATCATCTATTAATCGCCAGCACTATCTGCCTAGTCTTATCTGACTCGGTTATAATGACTAGCCAGGCCAAGTTATTAGAAGAAAGAAGTTTCATTGTAACGAATTAACTAACTATTGTATCGTTGGTGAGATAGTGAGATACATCCGTCACGTGCACAGAGGAATAAGTACAGTGAACTGAGAAACTTAACTTCAATACAGTAATTTTAGTAAGAGTGAATATAAAATATTTGATTGAAGAAGCTTACATCATTCGCGTTTGTTCAGTCTGTGTTCTCGCTCACGAGAAAATATCGTAAATGTTAAGACAAAAACTTGCCAAAGATAATAATTAGAAGTAACATCGAAGACGCAGTTTAATATGAAGTCTTTAGCTCCAGATGTTGCGTCGTTATGAGTAAAAATGTTATTTCTCAACACATGCTGCGAATCGGTCTAATCTCGGTGATGCTTGTCTTAAAAAGATATATGATACGGAAATTATTTACGCTACGTTAGTAATAAAATGGTTCTTATTCTACATTTATCGTGCTGAACGCAGTTAGGTAGGAATACATGTTTATCTAAGATCCACGTGCTACTTCTGACTACTATTTAAGATGGCTTTCTTTCTGTAAGTCACACTCTTCAAAGTATATCATTATAGTGCAATTGCTACTTAGGACAAATATGAGTGTCCAGATGATGAATCCGCAGAGAAGTATTAAATAGTGACCTCGGCCGTCTTTTAATGCTGTTTAAGGCTACAAACATCGCTTACTTGCAGATGTCGCCAGTTCCTCAATGCTCGCTAATTAGCCATTGAGATTTTCAATTTTCTCGAAATCCAAACGTCA
Organism: Parelbella machaon machaon; assembly: GCA_018246775.1. Lineage (NCBI taxonomy): Eukaryota > Metazoa > Arthropoda > Insecta > Lepidoptera > Hesperiidae > Parelbella > Parelbella machaon. The sequence goes on along the minus strand of DWFV01001751.1, from coordinate 3,443 downwards.
CGTAACACTTAAATCTGGGACGCGCTCGTGCAAATTGTCTAGCAGCCGCTTTAAATTCATGGAAGCGAAGAGCAGAGGGTGTCGTTACCTAGAATTGTAGCCTTTTTATTGAACCATAACAGTTTGAGCAACAGGTGACGGCGGCTGTAAAAACTTACTACAATCTTGCTACCGACGTGTATAAAAAGTAGTCTTACTACAAAGAAGTAAGGTCAGAAATGTAACAACGGCCGAAAGGAATTTAATTAGCCGAAGGAAATTAAATCTGTTGTTTTTAATTTGCTCTCCCATGATACCTTTGAGGTTAATACAATTTGGGGTGTGCTGGAGAAGATAAACGAGTTACCGGATATAATAAAGGCGAAGCTCTAAATGGATCAGTAAAGGGTGCAAATGGTCGTCGTTTTAATCCTCGCCTAAGTTTTCCCTACATTTTCGTTCATTACTACCTCGAATGACCATTGATATAAATTCATGTTAAGTGGTCTCAGTGGGTACAGAGGTACTGGTTAAGGATTGAGAATTTGTCTAATCAATGAGTGAGACAGGCTTTAGGATCCGATTCAAATTTTTATTCTCCGTATTACCAACAATCCTAATACTTAAATTTTCTTTTAAATATTTTCTACGCTCGCTATTTGAAGTTTTAATAAGTATGTATGGTTTTTATTGACAGAAAAATAGCTTTTTCCATTCAAAGTAATTTTTATAAATATCTTGCTAACTCTAAGAGATATCAACACACAATGTTGTTCACTAGCAAAATGTAGAAGTAAGCTATTAAGCTTACTTATCCTTTATATAAATAAAAGAACGAAATTCGTTCCTCAAAAAAAAAGTTGTAATATAAAAGAAAACATCCATTTCATCTCCAGCAAATATAAGTCATTTGCGCAAACTAATCATTTGTCTAAAACTCATAAGCTTTCAATTAGGTTGACACAGAAGTTATTCACAAAAAGTGGCTGCACATTGCGTGATATTGTTTCGAGACATTACCTTTACATTGGCCCTACTTCGTTTCTTTTACTTCCGTCCTTTTGCATCTATGGTCCTTTTACATCTTTGGAGCTATTGTGTCAAGTCATCTGCTGTCATTTCCTGCTTTTTCTTATTATACTGCAACTACTTTATTACTTGGTGTTTTTATATATACATGTAAGTTCGGCGAACAGTTACGTGTTATAAGAGCGAACGGCGTCCTTTCTGTAGGACCCACTGCTGTGCACCGAGTGACTGAGCAACTGAAGTGCAAATATATATCGGTAATAAATATTTATGAGTCCTATAAAGATTCATTGTACATTAATATCGATAACGTTTACTAGAAGTGAAACAGTACATTACGAAACTATCAGTAAAGCTATCTACTCGTACACCATTTTATAGTAAATCTTAATATCTAATAACAATATTTTCTTGACCATTGATGTTACTAATAATGAAGACAACTTTTGCCCTGACACACTGGCAAAGCAATCGTTTCAATGGTGAAAGTAGGAGAAAGTATTCAATCTTTACATTAATTACGGCTACTTCAAGAAGATAGGAGTTCAAGATTTTATGGAAATAATCCTAAATTTGGCTAACAATTTGTGTTATTATACATTACGCTCAAGAAATAAGTTAAATGATATGATCCAAGAGATTGGCAGGGGCCATAACAATTTGCTACACAGTGGTCCATTAGCTGACGGTGCGGGACTAACGGTTGTCTTGTATTGTCCGTGTTTTTGCACGATCCCTAAGGATAAGGCTGCGATCTTTTGTAGGGTATTAGCGTCTCGTATTGGCTTCAGGAATAATTTTTTGCATTTGATATATTGTATAAGGTATATAAAATATTTTTTAATCGTTTGCAAGGTTACATTTAACATTTTCGTTTTCGTTATAATTGTTGTCATTATCATTATTATCATAATCATCATAGTTATCATCGGCAATTATATTTGTCACTTCACACATGATCAGCCTTGCTGACTAAATGCGTGTTTTCAGACCTCTCACGCCTTACAGAACATTATGTAGAACTCTAAAGGCATAGGTTTTCTCAACATGTACAGCAACTGACCCTTCATTTCAAAAAGGCAAATAATTTTCTAAAGAAAGATTTTGACGTCCGGATTTGAACCCAGGGTCTCCGGGGTAGAAGGTTGAATTCTATACCACTAGACTATCAAGGCGTATCATTTTTGCATTCTACAGTTCGTAATTAATTGTTTCTTGTAATATAATTAATATAATTATATTAGTTATTACTAGTATACTACCATTAATAAGACACTAGTTTGTTATTTTAACATCACTTAGAAGAAATTTAAATAAAATTGTTGCATCCATTTAAAGTATATTCAAAGTCGCAGTTCTGTAAGTTGCCGAGTATTGTCAAAAGTATTTACTTAATAGCTTGTTTCCTTAACAAGTTTTATACATTCTAATTACTTTCATAAAACAGTCCTTACATTTTATTGGGTTATCTATAAAGGAATCTATGTTTAACCGCTTATTGCATTGTTCTCAAATGTTTACACTAATTGTTATATTCCATTGAGAAGATAAAATTTTAATAATGAATTTATTACTCCTACATTTATTAATCACATACATACATACAGTTAAATCAGATCAAAAACTAGTATTATTGGCTCACTTGTGTTATTAATAGTAATCGTCTTAAATAATATCGAACAATAAAAAGAGTTTAGTTAGATTTTCAATTGAATGTTATCAAAAGCGTGATTCGAAACTCAGTGTCACATTTTATAAAATTACGTCGTAACAGGCGACTAGCTTGGACTTAAATAACTCTTTATTGAGTTGTCAGAGCAAACGTTGAAGAAACCGAGGCGGCGATGTTTGCAAGCGATCTGTTTGACTTCGTTACGGCTTTTCGCGTCAAACGATTTGTGTTCAACAGCTAAGTGTCTTGTTTTTCGAAGGGGTGAACCGCTTTGTTCAATATTATTGAAAAGGGGATGTGTCTGTTCATTTACATGATTGTCTCGTGTATTGAATGTAAATTTTGTTAACGCGTTATTATTATGCATAAACGTAAAATAAAATCGTGGCTTCGGTGTTTTGTAAGGCGACATATTGTGCAGAGAACAAAATTGTTGTCGAATTTTACATGTTTCTGATGACACATGTCTATGGACATTTTAATAATAAGGCTTATTGACGAATCTAATTTGTTTGTACATTTTACAAATATACTTTGTTTCTATATTTGTATATATTTCGAATAAAATATAAGCGCTTCGAGTTTTTGTAAGCAAAATTAAAATTAGTTTGTATTATACCTACGAATTATTTTTGTAACTATCGTAACATTAGGATTCTTCTGCTGCTACCCATTAAAGAGCCAACTTATACGCTTTTCGAAGGCATACCGACGTGACTGTTGCTCGAGGTATAAAACACTGATTTATTAAGAAATATTTTTC
>DWFV01001750.1:0-10696 GCA_018246775.1 Parelbella machaon machaon | reverse complement strand
CCCGACTAGTTTCGGACCTATACGAGGTCCTTCTTCATGAGCTCCCACCGTTTGCAGCGAGGTCGCGGCGGAGACTGTATAAATACTCACGAAACATTTAATAGTAAAATGTATATGTATTACGTAAAAAATATAAAATTAATGGAATATTATTTTTTTCATTTATATAACTTCTCCGTGTTTTGCGATCGTATTCGAGATTCGTAAAAAAGGGTGAGAAAAGTGCGTTTTATATTATAAAGACAGACGGGATTCACAGAAAAAGAAAATAGCTATGAATAATAAGAATATGTTATAATTAGAACATAAAAGAAGAAATCCTCTAATGTAATCTACATGAAATGATGACAAAACGTAATTTATGATTCGTAACAAAAATGACACATTACCTAAACCACCAACCATTTTAAGTCACTGGTTTTAAATTTAAGAATTTTTGTATTTGATTCAACTTCATATAACTTTATTCAAACGAAACATTTGTGTCATTAATTTGTTACATTATAAAATTATCACCTTTCTTATTTTTACGAAACTACATACGTATATTATATCCACAACATTAAGATTACTGCATTAACTATGAATTAATTATATTGGTTATAAAGTAATCTTAGTTAATGTTGAAAAAATCTAAAAATCGTCGTTGACATTATCGATTACCAAGCTTCCGTACGTGAGCAGCGCCACGTGTAATAACTAGTACATAAAATTTTATGCCACACACATGATAAAAGGACAATTTTCGTACAGTAATTACATTCCCAGAATTCACTATTTACGCTTCCCGGGGGATAAAACCGACGACCGCTCTACCCTGATGATGATATATTTACAAAGGAATAAAACTACTTAATAAGGCCATATTTATTTATTACTATCACCCTTTCAAAACCTTGTACGATAATTATATTCTAGTACATAAAATATTAAGCATATTGACTGCTACGTAATATTCTGGGACAAGAGATACAGAATAGTAAATAAATAATTTTAATAGTACGTACTAAAAGTACAAGTTATTTATAAGGTACTAATAGCAAGGCTGTATATTAGAGAGAAAATGAAACACTATAGAACGTATGTGAATAACTATTTTCGCTACTTAAGCTTTCACAACCCATTGGACTCAATGGTCTTCCGGTCGGATCCGGCTTCGATTCCGTGCTAGGTATCGAATGAAAAAATATTTATTTTGTCTATACTTGAAAAACTAACTTGCCGTCTACATGTTTGTAAAACTATGTTTTTTGTCTCTATAAAAAACTCTTTTTGTTTATATCATTGAAGAATTAACTTTTTGTTAAGGTTTCTTTGAAAAACTATCTTCTTGTCTATAGCTATCTTTGGTTTTTGGGCGACGTGTCATTAAACTTTAAATATAGGTGACCTGTCACCGAAATACGTGACCAAGATAACTAAACGCAAAAAGAAAACGTTGTAGTGTCCTCGTTCATCCAATTCCCGTTAAGGGAAACAACGGGGAACCTCCGCACGTCCACCCGCACGTACTCACCTCCCAACTGACTAATGAGATTCCCGAATCAAATAAGGAACTAGACAGACTTAATACGATCATAAGTCTGCAAAAAGAATTGGAAATATAAAGTCTTAGCATTCTCACCTGTTCACGGGATGAGGTAAAGCGGAATTTTCATAATAAACCATACGATTTGTTATTACGAGTTTTATATGGAATCCAAAGATTGACTATATAGATGTTTATTTAGGCTGGTCCGTTGAGGTAGCGGTTAGTAAAACCGAGTATTGCGCCGGGGGTCGAGGGTAAGATTCCCATCCAGAATAAATATGTTTGTGATGAGCACCAGTACTTGTTCAGCGTCTGGGTGTAGAACTATCTATACCAGAAATTATTTATATGTACATATGTACGAAGTTTATCCTTATTATTATTGACACATATCTTATTGTTAAATCACAAACTCTAGTTAGTCTGGATAAGACGGCCGTGTGTGATTTGTCATGAGATAAGACTAATATTATTTTTGGTAAGTTATTGAGGGTATCATTAGTATTATTATTATTATTGAGGGTATTATTGTTTGATTTATTGAGTGACAACATACGCAAAGTGGCTGGCAGTGGTTGGATGCGTGGAGCAGAAGATCGAGCTCAGTGGTGTGCCATTGGAGAGGCCTATGTCCAGCAGTGGACGATGACTGGCTGATAGTATGTGTGTAGTGTGTGTGGGTAAGTATGCAAGTTATATCTTACCAAGACTTTATTCAGTGTCTGATAAAATTGAGATAAGAAATTGCAATAATATTTTTATATTTCCAAAATTCATTAAGAAATTATCTTGCTCGTCCGGCCGACAGCACGTACGAGCTTTCCAACCGCTTAATGAGGCTCATGAACAAAATGTTGCACCATAAATCTCTGAAAGAAAACGACAACATCTATGGAACCATCCTCAAGAAATTTCGAACAGACATCGTCGAAAATTATTATTACGTTATGCCAGTCTAATTAGTGTCAGTTGTTAAGAAGATTAATTGTAATAGTTATATAAATTGTTAGTAAGAACTTTTACTATACGGTTAAAACAATCAAAATAAGCTCTGATTGGATTCAGTACTTGACATTTTCCCACACACCTATACAAAGTCTTGGTATATCATCATCTTTAGCCTATTCCCTTCCACTGCTGGACATAGAACTCTCAATAGCACGCCACTGGTCTCAATATTTAGCTCTTCGTATTCAACACCTGCCAGCCACTTTGCGTATATCGTCGCTTCGTCTAGCTCAGAGAGTGTCCTGAGCTACGGTTAGTATAACACGATATAATTTTAAAACTTTAGACTTTTTAAGGGTTAAATTTAGATTACTCGAAATTACATATTTTTAAATAATATACACATTGCTTTAAAAAAGGAATGTAATGTTCCTATTTAATCAACTATTAAACATTCATTACGTGTCAACCCCAGTCACCTCCACTTTTAGAGACCACGCACTGCCGTTATCGGATATTTTAAAATGTTATTAAACTTGAAGTAAAACTAAAACAATTGAGTGTTTACTAAAGAAAACATATGATTATGTGCCATAGTTTGAGAGAAAATGTTATCTTATAAATGTTAAATAAGGTTTTAAAACATTTTTTAACTGCAATGCAGCAGCACCATTAGAACTAATGGCATTTAGTCAAAATGATAAAAACGCAAAATTTACATAAAACAAGCGAATTTTTTTCATGTTTAATAACGTTTGAAAATATTTAGTAGGTAACTGCTGTGTAGTGCCTTTAAAATTAATGGCATTTAGTCATAGTATTAAAAATGCAAAATTGAGTGAATACGAACATTCGATTTTTTCATTTTAGATCAGTTAGGCCACCTTTTCTCTTCGATCTTCCGCTGCATAATCCCTTATCATTATACAATTCAAATTAAAAGAACAACAGAGACCCGACGCACGTCCGGCCCGCTGCACGTACGCACCTCCCAACGGCTAATAGGATTTCCGAACCGTAGAAACAACTCGAGATTGCCGAAATAGAATTGCAAACGGAACGCATTGGGTTCGTAATTATAATATAAGTTTGTTTTCTTTCGCTTTTTATTTAAAAAAATCAAATTACAATAATCTGATTAATCAAATGTTTTTGTAGATATTTTCAACATAAATTACATGTTATCATGCAACTCTTTTTCGTTAGGTAGAGTTTTAATTTTTTTTTGTCGAAATTAATGGCGTTTCGAATCAGGTATCGCGGATCTTTTATTTCTTCATTGATATTGAGTCAACAATTTTCATTAAATTCCATGGCTCGAGTGTAAAATTCTGAGAACAATAAATTATTAACTCCGTACCTTTTCAAGAACGAGACCCAAGAATTGTGTTCGCTTCATTAATTTATATTGTCCTACAAGAATACTTAGTGAAAACATGAAAAGAAAAATCTCAACAAATTTTCATAGGACCCTTTTCTGACGAAACTTGAAGTTTTTCCCAATAAACGATTTAAGTGTTATGAAATGGGATTCGAAGAATAAAAGGCTTCGATCCAATTTCGTCCTTTAACACCAGAAATACTTATCTGCATTCCTTCTTTCTTAAAACTTGTAGCCTGCTGAAGTAAAGTAATGGGTAATAGATATCTTTTTTGTCCTTCGAAACTTCCTTGGTGTAGATTCTAAATTAGCGTGGTAAAGTCTTCATCAGACCACTAGCTGTTGCGAAAAACCTGAGCGGAAGAATAGTTATTCGTTTTCTGTTGCTTAGGAGCTACGGCTGCTGCTAAGTAAATAAATGTATATACGTATCAGTTTAATAACAGTAACGATAAATCGACTTCTCCAGCCTGGATCAAGAATAAACCTAGGTTGAAGAAACAACAATAAATAAACTTCTTCAGCCAGGATCATCAATAATCCTGGATCGGAGCAACAACAATAAATAAACTTCTCCAGCCGATGACTCTATCGCCACATAACTCACGTAAAATGGTCACAATACATGGTCACATATTGTAATCCAGTTCTCACACACGGTGCCGCGCTATCTATCATCTTAGTGACAAGATTTTTTTCCACAACAAGACTCCTTACTTAATATTGTCTTCGGGAGACGGATTACAACGTCCATAAATCACGAATGAGGACGAAAAGTGCGTCACGTACCATCTTAATCTTAGTCCTGAACGGATCGGAGAAATCTTTAAATGGATCTGATGCAATAAAAAGATGTAATTCCCGTGATTTATCGTCTGAAAAATTACAATTTAGATTTTAATCGAATTTAAATACGTTAAGAATAAAATAATGGAACTATGTGACATCTCCAAGGTCAAACTGGGTACTTTTCCGATTTCTGCAGCTATATTCAACTTGTCTGTGGATTCGTTAATGTTGGCATGAAACCATTAATTCACAGAAAAGTGTTTGAAATGATATTAATACTGAAGCGACCGAGTTACAATTAATGACGGTGGTCAAATCCCATCGGAGCCGACGTCCCTTCCGAAACACTTCGTTACATGCTAATAACCTTTTTGCAGTGGCCTCCAACATCCTCTTTGAGACAAAATGAGAGACCGCTACGGTCGTGTGCAATTACTATTTACAATAAGGGCCATGATTGTCTCTTTATATTAAAGTTAATCGTTATTTATATAACATTTTATTTTAACTTCGACTGTACAGATAGTCCAAATGGCCGCAATGGGATAGGCAGATTCAACAAAATATTTTTTAAATTTTGTAATAAAACTGGCAGCCAAACCTTGCAGTAATTTTATGTGAATAGTATCGTATTGTACGTTTACCAACCTTAACATAAATTATATTTATTAAATACCTAATATAGAAACACCGAGTTAAGTTTTCTCACATATATTATAACAAATATGTAGAGGGTACAAATGATATTATTCGTATATAGATAGCATGGAAAGATCCGTCTAATTCAAAACTCCGAATCGTAACGAATACGCTCAAAAGTGACAAACACCCAACAGTACTTAAATCGAGACAGATTTCAGATCACGAATATTTTGTCCCAGCGTCAGAACAGCTGGGAACCGAGGGCCTTATCCGGCCAATAAAATCCAACCTCGTTACAACGTTCGGTCAAATATCAAAGCATTTCGAGGGAATGCACAGCGTAGAGCGCAGCCGCCAGTAAACACTCATGCAACCCGAGCCCACTCAGCGAGCGCGGCTAAAAGTTACATTGCCCCTTTCCGATATTCCCAATACTTTTTACTCGGACTGTGAACTTCTGAAAATGCGCCAACTTTTCTCTTCCTACCACAGAGTCACTTTACATCGAACTGTACTTCAATAAAATGAAAAAAAATACGTCTGTAGTTGTTATACCCAGCTCATTGAAGTGAATTGTGTCGTTAATTAACTATATTGTGGTGAACAAGGAATACAAATAATTCTGGCTTATTGAAACTTGGTGTGATGAAACTTTTCTGAAATATCTAACTTGTTTAAGTTACGTGTACCTACCTCGTAATATAACACTACAAAATGTAAAACAAGTTCCGGTATAATATAGAGTATAAACGAATCTATGACCAACTTTAGTGATGCTCCCAGTTCTAACCTAATTAGACACGTGCTCAGATTATACACTAATATTGGTCGAAGGCACCTGCATTGAAATAAATATCAAGTATTTGCCATATGTCTTCGATCTCCTAAATATAATATAAAATATAAAGCGTGTAAAAAGAAAAACACCATATGTTACTGACTTGCTTAAATGTAAATATAGACATAAGTAAACAGCTGTCGGTCTTACTGAGATAAGAAGAGATTATTTCAGATAACGTTGATTAAAAAAGTATTAAGGAAAATATTGGTTGCCCGTAAAGTCGGTTTACGAACGATAGTTTTACGTGATAACGTCATAAAGAAACATTGACGAAAAATTGCATATCTACTTTTATGAATTGAATTCAATTATTATCACTGAATTATTTATCATTATTTTATATAATACAAAGAAAGAGTTAATTGAAAATTACTATTTTTTCGATAAATTAACGAATAGAAGATTTATTAATGTTTTCTTTGCTTTTGACTGCTCGACGTCGCTCCGCTTGTCATATCATTCGCAATATGCAAGACGTCGTCGTTTAACGTCGATGTAAAGGCGTCGTTTCTGTTATCGTTTTCTTAGATATCAAATAACAAAATAACAACCCTTGTTCCTCGTACGGCGCCATCCACACGCAGCTCTCACATCTTTATGATAACAATCTGGTATATACTCAAGACGATTTTCGGCTCAACTCACTGTTTCCTTTTCGTGATTCTATTTTCCTTTTCTTGCATGAAATAATAATTGTGAACCTTTTTCGCCACGGATGGATTATTGTTAAGCAGATTTCCGCTTACTGGATAAATACTTCTTTAGATCCTTTCTCTTCTTTGACTATTTAGCGTAATGGTTGCAATGACAACGTCTGGCAAACCGTTTCCAGATGGTAGATTTTTGTTGACGGCTGAGCAGACAAGACGATACCTACCTATATTAATATATTTATTCTTTCTGATCTTACTCATATTTCTGTGCAATATTCGTGAAACTATGCAATGTTGTTACGTATACATTTTCATAGCCTGGTTTAGTCTGTATTGAAATCAGTAAATATTAATGTTTTCCCTCATGACATACATCAGTGAACGTAGATTAGCGATTGCATAATGTGCACTGATACTGTCGTGTTTACACAAACCAAACGCTCATAATGTGCCACTGACAGCGTAAATGTCAGCAAACAAATTGATTAGGTATCGGTCTATTGCGATATATCGACATGTGAGATGTTTCATCATTATACTGGCCCGTTGGTCCAGTGGTAAATTAACCTGACAGCTCAGCTTTCTCCGTTTTGGCTGGGATTTATTACCCACGATGGACCGGAGACGGTATATGCGTTTAGGGTGAGAGGATGTTTGTGTGTGCGTGTGTGCGTGTGTGCGTGCAAACCAATGTTACCATTTATCTCCAAAAGCACTGGTCCCATTTTAATAGGGTTTTCAGTGATGGGTTTTCATCTGATTGGTGCATGTTCTTAGGTGTCACGGTAACAACGCACCAGGGGGCGCTGCAGTAAACATTTGTTTGTACAAACCAATGTTGTCATTTATCTCCCAAGCAAAACAGCCTTAAATTAAGACAAAGAATAAAACAGAATTGCGATTATTTTCAAATTATTTTACTATTAAATCTGTCGTGAGTATTTATACACATGATTATATAGGTATGTACAGGCTTAACTTTTTCAAATTAATGTAATAGTTTCAAGACGATCAAGACTTAGAAAACCAACAGTAACTGCCACTTTTTACTAACTTGTTTTATATAATGTTGCCTATGCTCTTTCAAAAGTCTGAAATAAAAACAAAATTAAAGATTTTGAAAAAACCCACTACTGTTATAATGTATTTGAAAAAGGATAAAATAATTTAAAAACCCCCGACTTAAATAATTTATGTGACGAGAGATAATTAACGTAAAAAGCTTTCATATAAGTTGATTAGATCTCTCACAGAGTCGCACATATGAACAATAGAGTAATCGTTTTCATAGCACTTCCTTACGTATCTATTTGGTTCTCGAAGATGTAGATGTGGCAGTAACATAGGCATTTAACTACCTATGAACTTAATAAGAAACGTAAGAAAATGGGTCGAGGGCTGCCATTAAATGAGCTAGTTTTGTAGATTATAGTAAAATGAATAGTTTGGAGATATTTTATTGCTCAGCTTATTTATGTTTATGTTGAAATTTAAAATATTAAGTTAAGGGTGATCGTTATTGGAAGATTGTTACCAATGTCACTGTTCTTCGTAAGCCCTTTGGCATTGCTGGTATTGATTGCATAAGAAATGTACCTGTACGCTGTCAGACGCGTCTAGGGTCTTATTATATTTACGCTGTGATAGAATATATTAGTACCTATATTTGGTCGATTTGTGGATGTCCCTAAGATTTCTTATTAAATAAAACGTTTGTCGTAATCAGATAACTCTTAAACTGCCTATTTACGTACATTTTTAGATAAGTCACACAAATAACACATTATACAGATATTTTACACTTCTTTTAAAGCCAAAGTACAAGAATATGCCCTCATCGCACAAATGTTTGCCCTGGTTCGGAATTAAATGCATCGTTTATTTTTGAGCGGGACGACTTACCCTGATTACTTTACTGGACCAAAAGGTTAATTTACATTAAGCTCGAAGAAAGACTTGTAAGTGAAGAAGTTAGAGTTCCCATTATTATCTGACCATCCGTTGTCAAGAGATCGCCTGAAGCGACATCAGCACCACATTCAATTTCGCTGCGAAACAGCAACGTTTGCATATTACGTTCCGTTTCGCGTTTAATATTTATGTTTTTAAGTTTCAAGAATTTTTGATTTTACGTACAGGAAAAGCTGAGAGAGCCTGAGTTTTTGAGAAAACCTGGATAGGTTATAGTTGTCAATAATGTTCTGTAAGGCATAAAAGTTTTACATCCTGCAGTTGGCCAGCGTGGCACACTATGCGTTTATCATTCTGAGTGGAGCGACTAGTGGACTAAAAAGGAACAATGTTGTTGTTCTGATATGCAATTATAATGACGGTAGGCGCATCATCATCATCAGCCTATAGCTGTCCACTGCTGAACATAGGCCTCCCCTAGAGCGTGCCACGTTGCTCGCTCCTCAGCTTTCCACATCCAGGTAGGCGCATGTATGACCGAATTGTTTAAAGTTAGAAGTCTCAGTTTTCTAAGTCCGAACACGAGTGAACTCATAACTTTTCTATCTAACAGCACATGTTATCCGTTGCTGGTTTTATAAAGAAACACATTCCAAAAGTTCGACATGTGACATCTACATATCTTTTGAACTTCCTTTTTATTGCTATTATCAATCATGTAGTTGAACGGTTCCGAAGAATACGGAGCGTCGGGCCGTTCGATAGAATATGTTTCAACTACGAGTATAATTCCGACATTGTAGTAGGTACAACGCAAACTGTGCTTTCTGTAGACGTAACATGGCACAATGTCTATCCACTATTGACATTTTCAGGAAGTGACAATAGTGCCGCCGCGGCAGTCACATAAGTGCTCTCGTCACTTCGCTCACCGAAAGGAATTTTTGTCCTTTCAAAGAGCTATAAATATCCACTGAGGGAGCTTCAGGCTTATAAGTATATCCAAGACGTAGGAAGTCAACTAAGACAAGGCGTGAACGCCTAGTGACATGTCCGTATGTTAATAGTTGTGTGAAACTCAATAATTTTATTTGCTATAATGTTTCGACAGGAGTTATCGTATTATATTTAGAATATTTGCAATTATAAAGAAAACCTGTAACGAAGAGGTAATTAAACCGTATCATGTAAGTAATTAAATCTTCAACCAATATCTGAATGTCATGTCTCGTCCTTACTAAGCCCTCTCGATATTGCCATTCTGATTGATTTTGTACAGTCTGTCTGTACGTCGATTGAGTGGTTGCAAGCGCTACTGCCAATCGGGAGGTTCTGGGTTCAAATCTCATGTCGGGCACTACTGGATTTTTCTAACTTAAAACGTCTAGTAGTGACTTGGAGTCTGGAATTGGGCCCGATATATGGCAATAGGCCCACCAACTATTCCATGGGACTTTAACGTAACTGGTGAAACGTGAGAGTGTACTACACTCCTCTGCCTACAGCTTCGACGATTACAGGCGTGATGTTATGTCTACCTAATCATTTTGCCCTCTCTACCTCAGTTCATTATTGCACCCGATAAGTAATATTTAGCTTATAGGTCACGTAATGATATTACGATGGGAATTCAAAAAATTGTACCCGTTGGACGTTCTGCTATGAGTAGTTGCAACAGCTGTTTCTTTGATATCGATGCGATTGTGTACCGTACCACATACAAACAGACAGACATCATCAGCCTACTTCACTCCACTGCTGCATATAGGGCTCTATAATAGCCCGCCACTGAGCTTATCTGCAGTTTCTCGCATCCAACCGCTTTCAGCCACTCGGTATATCGTCAGTCCACCTAGCTGGGTATCACTTCAAAGATAAATAAATTGGCAGAAAAACTAAAAGATTTTTTGTTACGTTTAAGACATAAAAGCAGTGATAGCCTAGTGGTTAAGAATTCAGCCTCTCACTCCGGGGGTGCTGGGTTCAAATCCATGGCGCGC
>DWFV01001749.1:0-10697 GCA_018246775.1 Parelbella machaon machaon | reverse complement strand
TCTAAATTAGAAAAATGTAATAGCACCCGACCCGGGATTAGAACCCAGGACCCCCCGATTGGCAGTCGCGCTTGCAACCACTCGACCAACGAGGCAGTCAAACTTATATATTATCTAACTATTCTAATAGAATATAAACATAGGTATATAACGTGAACAAAGAATTAAATTATTCTACTCGATCGAATTACGAGTAACACAGACTTGGGTATATTTGTTACAATGTGTACTATATCATTTTAGATAGAGATGTTTGGCAGTCGGTGCTCTCGGCCTACCCCGTCAGGAACCCCATAATGAAATGACTATTATAATAATAGTATCTGTATACAAACATAACTGAATAACAATTGCAGAGGATTAGGGTATTCCATTCGGTTCTGTTTTTCTGTTACCGACACGAGCGTCTGGCTCAGTATCTATCCTCATCATCGAGCCGTTAATAGAATCGCGCAGTTCATTGTACTGACAAATAAATTCTGCCCCGAACTGGCTCAACTTTCTGTGTCCAACCAGTGACCTGTACCAATGTATTGTGTTCCTGACATCAGAAGGCCAAGCTGTTGCCAGTTAAGGAAATGTTACCCAATTGTTATGCGATTTTTTTAACCCTTTTACTGTTCCACTGTCGGTCACGGGTCTCTTCTTAGAATGAGGGGGGAGAGAGTTTAGTCTGTCACGCTGACAAGTGCGGGTTGACAAAATTCACACGCTTTAGAGATTATTTTCTTCAGTTGGTAGACCAATGTGACAAAATGTTCTCTAGGGCTTATCTTATGTTGTCCAATTGTAATGTACAATATGTCATATGTGTCCTCTGAAAGCCAAATTCTGACAAAGCAAATGTTGACTAATTGAAATACGATTTCATATAAATATGTCAAAAGAGTCAAGTATAATAATTGTTTTAGGACATCGCCACATGAAGTCATCTGCTCAAAACTTAAGTAGAGCCTGTATTATGGTAACAAGACGGCTGATAAACGACACGTTTACATGTAAATGTAAAAACGTTTGTCCCGGGTGGGAATCGAACCTACGATACCTTGCTCGGCAGTTTAGCTCACTAACTATTGGACTAAGAGCCATTAAATATTTATCTATGTGAGCCTTTATCTATGTGATCCCTCAAATACTATTAAAAATAAAGCACAAATAATGATTTAAATCCAAAGCCATACATACTACGATCTGGCATATTCGCATAACACGATGTGGGCAAAAAAAAAAACATTTCGTAGAATTGTTTTCTCTGGAATCAAGCCCAGCTCCCTCAGCTTAACAACAAGCATAATTAATAATGTACTGATCGGATGGTGTAATAACCAAATGTGTATTTTTGTAAGCGCATTAATTTTGTTGATCTCTTTCTTTGATTTTATTTACATTTATAATAGGTATTGTCTACAAACTATTTCAGTCACCAAATAAACATCTAACACCAAACAGCATCAGCTGTCGGGTCAAAGCGATAGTGGATAATACAGCAGTATAGCAGGTCGCTACATTATCCGCGCGTACCTGAACAGCGGTGACGGCGATGTTCGATACTCGGGGTATGGTAATATTTCGCGCGCTCGTGCTCCGGCCAGCGCTTTAATTATATCATATCGAGGTCGGCCATCTTGGCCCGCCATCATACGCGCTATCGCAAACCAGCCAGATAAATCACACACGACTGCAGCCTCCCAGCCATAACTCAGCTTCCCTGAGTCAGCGCGCCTGCATCTGATCGGGCCGCGCGACTTAAGACTAGCCCTATGCACGCCGGAGGTCACGATAACACCGGACCACAACGTTTGTTTACTCGGGCGCATACCTTGCAATTTGTCGCTGCGTACTCGTGGAATTATCGATCTAGTTAGCTTCTATGTGCAACATACGGTACCGTTCATAGAAATTACTTCACAGTTCACACTGGGAAGTGTTCAAAACCGGCGTGTGTGTATGAAGGCCTATGTGGTAGAAACGTATCAGACCTGTAAGGTTACAGATTTTGGCATTTGGTACTATCTGCCTACCTTGTAAGGGATCTTCTTCCTATTTCGTCGGGGAAATAAAGACGTGATGTTATGTTAAACTTACACTCAGATACTGAAGAAATGATCGTATTCATATCACAAATGTTAGCTCTGGGTAGCAATCAAACCCGCAACCCTGGGTCAATTGACCAGTCTATACAAAATGAATTGGGTGTTTGTCCTCTAATATTTAGCACTTGTGTAGAGATCGAAAGACCTTTCATTTGACTAAAAAGTAACAGCTAGTAAGAAGAAGTAAATCTATGGAATTTGTCACTGAAAAATTATTAGCAAATAATTATCGTTTAACCATGTATTAACAAGGGATTAAACTGCGGTTTAAGTATAGTCGTTCGGTGTAACCGAGCGGAGCGCTCAGCGTTGCGCGATAATCTCAGGACGTGTTACCAAAATATGCACGCGCATGATAAAAGAGCAACTCTACAGCTCGTTCTCGCGTTAGCGCCGATATCGCGAACAACGATAGAGCGATAGAGGGTCAATGTAGAGCCACGTAGAGCTTCCCGTGAGACACCGGCAACTTTCGGCTCGCGACGCCGTTATTATTATAATCAGATACATGTCGCCTGTTCACACCGAGCTTTTGCTTATCCGCGAGAATATTTCACGATCAGCATCGTAATAGTTTTTACATTTCTTTCGCCTTTAAATTCTAAAGTTTTAATAAAAACTTAGCTATAAGTACATGATTTTATATGTAATAATTTTGAATGTCTAGTTGGGCTAATGACTCCGAGCCGACTAAGAAAGAGGTCCTGTGTTCTGTTCCGGGTTACGCAAACTATTATTGGGGTTTCTATCTTGAAAATTATGCCTGGTGTATATAGGACGTATGACATAATTGATGAAAAGTGGGAGTGCTACTCTGCTCTGCGAAGCTCTTCGGGAAAACTCAAATATCAATTTGTTCCGAATAAACACTGTTTAGATAAAATTATAGGCTAAAACTATTGTTATTCATGTACTTATTTACTTGAAGTAGGTTTAATCAATGTATTGCCGAATTGTTTACATGGAAAATATATTCGAACTCGCTATAGTGGGTACGTTTATACACAAACCGCAAACTTTTTGAGAACTTCCCAAGTCCGCTAAAATCTTTCCTATGTTTTCTCAGCTTTATATCGTCGTTAAAAAGAACATAATGCATAATGACTGCATTTTCATATTCGCAATGCACTTTATTTACTTTTAATTAGTGTAATATAAAGCGAATAAAGTTGATGTTCTACATACCATTAGCACGCCATTACATTATAGCGGGATTAATTACGTCCTTATTACTAATTATATTTACTTACGAGCTAAAAAAGGCAGATGGTAGTGGCTGGATGAAATCTGCGGAGGATCGGGTGTTATGGCACACCTTAGGAAAGGCCTGTCTATATCCAACAGTGGAAGGGTAAAGGCTGATGGGATGATGATGATAATGATGATTTAATTTGACTGCCCCGTTGGTCTAATGGTTGCAAGCGTGATTGCTAAGCAAGTGGTCCTGGATTCGATCCCGGGTCGGCTAAAGTTTTATTAGGTTTTTCTAATATAAAGTTCCCAGTCGTAGCCCGGATGCTCGATTTATCGATCGGCTGGTGCATAGCAGTGCACTCGGCCCGATATTACGGGAGGGATAACATAATTAGTGGCAAGTGGAGTACCACATTCCTCTGCCAATCAATTCGAGGAGACACAGGCGTGATATTGTTATATTAGAAACACGTTTAGCGAATAAATATTACCACTTAAAAAACTAACCATGGTTCAATGGCTTCACAACTCTTATATAAAAAACTTTAGTTTTTACGTGTAACAAAGAATTTTAAGTGTTTGCTTTTATAAAAATAATAATAACACTTAACGCAATATTATTGTAGATACATATGTACAGTATCATAATATTACATTATCAGAACCGAGCTAGAGGTATCCATCTCCGAGCTATCATTGGCGACAGGTGCGTAGAGGGGAAGGAACTTTTTGTTTGTTTAGACAACGTAGCCAGCGCACTGAGAGCTGAGATACATTGTCGATCTCTACATCAGATAACACGTCGTCGTCCGCAACGTGCGCGACACTCCGCTCGCGACCACACTGCATGCGAGTATACTGCTCGCTAATATTGCTTTGTCCTGTGATCTCTGGCTACCCCCTCTACCTAATGTGATTGTATAATTGTAGTTGATAGCTGTTTCAGCGTTAGCAATCCACGGGTCTAAGACTATAAGCGACTGTGACTGTATTATAAAGAAGCATATCTACAATATTAGTCTAAATTCTGCAAAACCGGCATGCGTTTATGAATAGAGTGATGAATGTAGAAGAAACACGTCAGGTGTATAAAGATAGTAGACTCGTAGGGAAAAAATTTTAAATTGGTTTTTTCTGCTTGCTCTTAAACTGAAATACCATGATGGTACAAAAATATCTCCAATAAAAAATCCAATGGCATTTTCAAAGACCAATCAATGTACTTTTGTAATAAAATAGTCTTACTAGAAATAGAAATAGCACTCCATGCTCTCTATCAACCTCGTAAGGGAGTTAGCGTAAAGATATGTATGTACTAAATATGACCTAACGATAACGCGACTAACTTTAGCAATAGCTCATACTGTATGGACGCCGTGCATTCACGCGTGCACTTCTAATAGGCTGCTCTACCCGCTAGTTGCAATACATTAAGTAACTAATGAACCAGTACACAGAACAGAATTATAATTATTTGCATACAATACGCGCAATTTTTTCTCCGTGCTAATTGTTACATAATGTTACAAGTGATATACAATTACTAGACGTACGATTGTTTTTATGTTAAACATCGATTTTCAAGTCCGCTGCAGATGGAACGGGGGACAAGGAATAGTCTTCCTCTTATGATACCTTGAATAGAAATATAATTCTTGAAAGAAGATATCTCTGTTACAAGAATTAATTCTGTTAATTGGTATGCAGTATGCAGCATTTAAGGAAGTGATTCTAGCTGTGATAGCCCAGTCATCAAGATTCTACTGCCTAGTCGGGGGGCTGAGAGTTTAAATTCTGCCGAGCAACTTTGACCAAAATTGTGACAAATTTTTAAAAGCAAATATCACTTGTTACATAAATATAATTGAGAAGGAAAACGTCGTGAGCAAACCTACATATCTTAGTGTTCTCCATAATATACTTTAAACTGTGAGAAATTTTGATGAATTTCTCACTCAAAATGGGTATTAAGAATTGGTTAGTAGTAGTTAGCCCCTTCAATCATAATGGTAAACCGCGTCCTCTAATAGAGATTTAAAAGGTTTAACGTTCATATTAGTCAACGGAAATCTTCAAAATTAATTTCCCAGCTTGCCTAAATAGTTAGTTCTCTATGTCATCGCTCCGCTCGCAGTGTGCTACACCGCATGAGATAAGCAGCTAATGGCGAGCGAAGTGTCGCCAATTTGCATACAATGCGCGAGCTGCCAGTGCTGCGAACTGCTGCAATTGCTGTTCCTCTTCTCCTTTTCTATATCTCGCCTTCGATAAGGCAATCAAGTCAGTTACATTAATGTAAAATAAATCACCAAATATAATATCGTAACTTACTTCGACACCAAGATCGGCACAGTTTCTTCTGTGTATTTTTGGCTGCCGACAAATGAAAATATTAAGCACAGTATGATCCAGACATAATAAATACAACATAGGTAAAGGCGACGAATTAACAAATTGGAGTAAGTCAGTAACCTATTCAAGCTATTGTTTCCTATTACTTCAGTTATATGCGTCTTATCCTAAACATCGTCTGTTCCGTCCACTTTCACACGAGACGCCAGTTCGCGGATAACCAGCGGGTGATTGCCGGCGACGAGTGTAATTTGCCGCGGGAATTAAAAAAGGAGCCGACAATTGACCGAGGCGCCTCCGGTCCATGAATGATGATGAGCTGACACCCAGAAACTCACGTGCTAAGTAATTTATCTCTACTACGTAATGGCCTACATTAGAGGATATTTTAATAGAGCATAGACGATAGCGGTTTTGTCGTTTTTAGCCTGTTGAATAGCTGCGACTTTGCCTAACAGTTCGTCGATGTTATACTGATGTTATTTGTCAAAACCTATATCCACACACTGCTGAGGTAACTTAGTTAATTTTAACACAGAGAACAGTAGCCCAATATAAATCACTAACTTTAGCTAATATTGCCACATATGCTAAGGCACTATTAACACGGCCAATATTGAATATCGCGATACTCATAGGGCGCGGTCACATTGCGCCGTTGCGAAAGCCGCGACTTGCATTCGCTTGATTATTTTAATCGCCAATTGAAACGCCTTAATTGGAGCCCGTATGGTGTCCATACATATTCAGCTATTCTGTCTCAATAAGTTAAATTAGTGGACTTGCAGTTAATTGCGTGCGGTCGGACACACTACTATCTCATGGTTGCGCGCAATTTTCTTAATACTAATGACGAAATAGTATCATAAATTCATAATTCATTACCGTATTGAACACGACAGAAAACTTTTAAATGTCGAGTAAAAAGTGGACATCGAGTAACAGCTTAGCTAATATATGTGATTATATTTTAGTACACTAGTTATTCACAAACACTACACGATTAAAGCTAACTGTTAAAATGTCCTGAAATTTATTCACATGAAATACTACTAATGATATAAAAGTGACGGAATAACAAAACGAACGTATAGCTCTTTGATTGTTCCAGGCAGGAACGGTCACGTTATCAACAACTCATTGATTACCTGACTCTAAAAAGAAGGATATACATATATCCATACCGATTTACTCAGATTTGTGTTTACATGACGACTTGTTGTTTTTCAACCCAAATGTGAAAAAAGTAACAAACATAACATAGTTTATTTATAATATGTTTACTATTATTTCTATATCGTATTTACTAGACGTAATGTGTCACAGTCTTATCATTTGTCGCAGCGCTTCTAATGACTTAATCAAGATATCCTTTAGAAGAGCCGTTTCGTTTCATGAACGCGCGGCGTACGGACCTTATTATCTACACCGTAAGATCGAAAATTGATCAAATCTCGCGTCGTTGTAAGACGCAACAATTAAGGAGCCATTTGATTTATTCGCCCTTGAACACACTGACCTTCTATTTGCGTCACAACCTTTATTTATTTTGAGAGACTTGTTTCTTTGACAAGTCATCATATAATTCGGTCGGAGCAATATATATTAAGGTCGTTGTTGACGGCAGTCGCTTCACCCGAAGATTTATTAATGTTGATGCAAACAAAGTCATATTTATAACGTCTAGATGATAAGTGTTGAACACCGAAAGTTTCAGTCCGAGGAGGAGTCTGAACTCCTCTTCGGACACTGATGTTTTAATGGAGAAAAACAGTTGTAATTCAATTCAACATATTCTTTTACTCCATTAATACCAAATTCGAAATGCAGTATTGATTACACCACGGATAAGAGAGACTTTTCATTAGAGTTATACGAATCGAATTTTCAACCACTCAAGGATCACAAGATAAACCTCTAAGCTTACTGATGGCAACGCAGTTTTTTGCGAGTTTCACTCACTTCACTATAATTATCGTCGCCAGAAACTGTTGAACGATACTCCATGTTAACACTATGTGGCGATTGCCCCCGAACGATGTGCTCGCTCGTGTGTACATTAACATAAGTATTGTAGCGATAAGAGCTTTATTAATTTTCAATACTTGTTTCTTTGTAAGTCAACTGCTTTAGAGATGCCATCGCTCTATTAGCCTAATTTTATTAATCTCCGTTTTCTATTATAATTTTTCGGAATTTCAGTCATTACTCAGTAGATAATTCATCAATCAATTATAGAGAGTATAATGAGTGGATTTCGTAAATTTCTTGACTAGTTCAATAAATATTTTTGTTACTCTATTTAAACGCCAACACGTATATATTTGTAGCGTCAGCCATTAACGGTGTCTGCATCTGTATTTTAAAACAGTATGCGAAGATCGCTTCATAATATCGGCTACGTGTGCAATTTATGACTATCGATTTTTTTAAATAGGTAACTATCATAACATCCATCAAACAAATTGGACTATATCTCACATTATTCCGTATTTGTCGATTTCATTCGAATTTGGCACGATATTTACAATGTTTTAAGCGATAGAATGTTTTGGCTACACGTAACAAATGAGGGCTTCAACGGAACAGCCCCGCGGATTGCGGCAGATGGCCGTGAAATCGCACTATAGGGCTGCTCCACATCATAAATACTCGTAACTCTTGTCGCACATCCAACAACACCTAATGCATTTCATTTTCAATGTTAGTTTATGACATATAATACAGAGAATCTAATTAATTATTGGATTATTAACATACAAAGTTATTTTTCTATAGGTAATACAGATATTAATAATATAAATAAGATATAGGTACATAGAAAATACAGTTCTAAGATACCTTTCCAAGTCGATATGCTTAATGTGTATCTATAGACAAGTATTTCTTCTATAAGTAAGACATAAAATATCTTTATGTAATAAATTTATCGTAACAACTAAAAACAAGTTATTGTATCGGTCGCTGAATGCACATTCTACCTTCATTTATGCATATAAAAGTATTCTCTACATATATTTAACAAATGAAATATATAAATTAATTACTTAATGAAATTCAGAACGTTCACCAGTTTTTAAAAATATAGAAAGTTGCACGTTACAAACATACATTTATGAAACTGTAATCACAATCCTCAGTAAAGTCAATTACAATTTCGTATAAGGAATACGTGACAGAATACATGATACATTTACTTGCAAGTATTATCAAATTTTAAATATAAAATTTATGATCCGTTGGCATTACGGGTACATTTACCGGTAGCCTCGCCGGAGGTAGCGGCTGAGTGCAGTGTAACAGATTGGTGTGCGCGGTGTAGGGCCGCCCCGGGCGACCAGCGCCACTCCCGCGCACCTGACGCCACGGCGGGTTCGATACACAACGTTCTGCCGTCGCCGGGTTATGACAAATGTTTATTGAACTAAATTTTGCCAAGATAACAAAAACCCAATAATACCTACCTATTTTATGCAAGAAAAGTGGACGAGTAGCGCATGGTAGCAGTAATTGTATAAGTCACGAATTTGGCAGTTTGTCTTCGTACCGGCTGCACGGACAATACGTATTCTTTGTTAGTTTTGAAAGATATCGCTACATTTTAGAATAATCTAGTGGATGCGTTTATTGACATGATTTTAATCGTAAAGAAGAGCATTTTTTACTTAAAAATGAAGATATTTCTTGAAAGTACTACGACCACCAACACATTACATCACGCGACATTATATTCCTAGTAGAAAAGAAAATAACTGCCAATTACGTATCTGTCACTTAACACAAAATCTTACAAATGCATTGGCACCAAACATTACGGTGGCTTTATTATTAGTACCCTTTGCTTCAGAGAGCTATATTAAAATTTACAAATGTGCTACTGTGTACAACTTTCTCTGAACACGCGGAATGCTAAGCAATTTTCACTGAATACATCGCGAGCCGCGGGGGAGGACGGCTCGGTTCGGCGCACCTGCCCGCTGCCATCCCGCCGAGGAGCAACGATTGCGAGATAGCCGCTTTATCCTTTATTGCCCGCCTCGGGATATGGAACAAGATGCTAATAATCTACACTACGCAAATAAGCAAAAGCACTTTGTTGAATTAGTTTTAGCTACTCGTACATAACGTGTGAAGCTCGCAATATATACATATTTTTATAAAGCTTTTTTATTGAGCCCAAGTAAACAGACGGACGGGCCACCTGATGGTAAGCAGTCACCGTCGCGGTCGCCTACGGACATGTGCAATACAAGAAGAGTTGCCAATGCTTTGCGGCTTTATAGCTATCTGACTCTAGTCTATCTCGCCTCTTGTCTATTCCGATGGGAAATAGGTGTAACAATATGCATATATGTTTGTATGAATAATTAATTTTGTTATCTTTTTAGCAAAAAATATTTTGTAAAAGCAAGCTTTCCTTTCATCCATGCTCCATCTATCAAACGGTCCGTGGCGACCTGTAACGAAAATGGTTAAGATTCATATAGAATTTGGTGAAACGAAATAATACTAATAATAATAGTAAACACTAACGTAAACAGAACATAAATCAATTAAATAAATAAAGAAGCAAACTCTCTTAACGCACACCGATCTCTCGATATGAACACGTCAGCTGTGAACTCTTATACGGTACACTTTACATGTTAATGTGTTATATTGTTTTAAAAGTCACAACTCGTTTATTTAGAGTTAATAACCGTCACATAATAAAGATGCTCTAATTGACTTTTTATAACACGCACATTATAACTTAATTTAAGTTAGCCGAGCGTGCGGCCCGTTACTGGGCTGCGTTCGGTTTGGGTGCGCGCATAATGAGGTTCATGCACCTACGAGTAAGTGTCTTGACATCGATTCATTTCACTTAAATATGCGAATTAAGCCTTTCCATCCTTCCGACCTAATTCCTGCCTTTTCCCCGGCGATTTTTATCCTGATTCCTGCCTTTCCTCTGGGAGTTGCTGCCTTAATTCCTGCGTTACCACCAGAACATTAGGTTTAAAGAATTTTATTTCTCATAAAGACAATCGTCATTTACATGAGAACAATATAAAA